>CABHPR010126360.1:23251-35410 GCA_902168415.1 Peromyscus melanophrys | reverse complement strand
ACACACACACACACACACACACACACACACACACACACACACACACAATCAGATTAAATAAAAATGTAATAAATGAAAACATATGTGTTCTCTCTTTTTATCTTCCCCTTCCGCCCCGCCTTCCGGTGCTGCGCCCCTCCCCCAACCCCCGTTACCCACATTATTAGATGACGTCACTACCGCATGTGACACTGTGTTAGGATACTACAACAGGGTATGGAACACTGTGGCAGTCAGTCTGATGAGCGAGACGGCAGCTGAGTGACGGACAAGTGGCAGATAGGGCAGGGGTACCCCAATGGGGGATGATTCCATCCCGTGAGGCGTGAATCAAGACTCCATAAGACTCCGCCATGTGGCTCAGAGCGGCAGTCAACTGAAAGTCTAAGAATTATTTAGTTCTGGAATTTTCCATGTAACATTTGCAAACCACTGCTGAGCTCAGGAAACTGAAAGTACAGGAAGTGAACTCATGGCTAAGTGAAATCATGGGGCTAAGTGTGCGTGTAGGAGGCGGGAGACGGTGTGGAAGCTTGGTTTGCCACCCAGGGAGCTGTTGGGGAGAGACTGGTATTTAATCCGGCAGGTGACAGTGTGTCTACCTGGCCAGTGGGGACTGAGAGGGCGAGGGAGAAGGCAGGGGACGGGTCACAGTAGCCAGGGTGTGAAGTACATGTAGCCAGGGAAGAGGACCTGAAGGGAACAGATGTAAGGACTGTGAGGAGGATGCTGGGAGATGGGGTTGGGTGGCAGGGCCTGGGTGGGTGACAAGGACAGTGGGTGGCAGGGACTGGGTGGGTGGAAGGGACTGGGTGGGTATTGGTGATGCTTCACAAAGGGAAATGCTCAAAGCAGAAACAGGAAGTGAAACTGAGGAGTAGATTCTGAGGGGGGAAAGGGGTGAGAATAGAGAAAGGCCTTGCTTCAGCAAATCTGGTCTGGAGCACAGATGGAGCTTTTGACCTAAAGCCTGAGGTGTGAGGGAGGCGTCAGCCTGGTTACTGACAGCAACACGCAGGTGATCGGGAGGGAAGAGAGAGACGCAGACCTCAGCTGTGCTGGGTCACACATCCCACCTGGGCTTGGCTGTTGCTGTCTCTGGTTGTTCCCAACTTCAGATTCATTATGTGGCTGGGTGACGAGCCTAGATGGAGAGTGACCAGCCAGGCATGGAGAGGGCTAAGGAAGGTGACAGAGCCACTCACAGGACACAGACGGGGTAGGCATCAAGGTGCTCTAGGATCACAGCCCTTGTCCAGTCTGGAGTCTGATACTGCAGACCCCTCTTCACCCTGGATACCTTCTTCCCTGGGGTCGGCCCCATGCAACAGACCAGAGCTGTGGCCACAGACCAAGCTCAGATTCTCCCCTCCAATCCCACTTCATGCCCTGGATCCCACCCTTCACAGGACAGGTTCTCTATAAACTTCCTGCATGAGATCTCCATCTTTGAATCTGCATCACCCAATTCAATCTTGGTAGAATGACTTTAAGCCACGAGACTATCAGGTGTTGCTCGTGGGCCAGAATTTTAAACACTGTACTGAAAATTCTCAACCCAGAAGCTTGGAAAGAGAGCAAAGTGCTGGAGGCTGAGCCATGGGTCATGAGGTCTGTTGGAGAGCCTTTTGTAGGCTATGGACTCCTTTGGCAATAAGTGCTTATAGATGCCCAGAATAACACACACACACACACACACACACACACACACACACGACTGCAGAGAGGGCCTGAGCTGTTGAAGCCTAGCTATCAAGCTATTATAAAGACAGTGATGGCACTGCCGTATGGTCCAGAGGCACAGAGGTACAGTTAGTGAGGGACAACGGCGGGTTGGGGGGTTTCAGACTCCAGCAGCGGAGAGTGTTGGTGTTGCTTCAAGACACACCACAGCTGCAGTACAATGCAGAACACATGCTTCTGTTGAGTAGGAAGTCAGAGGTGTTGCAAATAAGAAAGTCAATGAAAAAAGCTTTTTCTTCACTTCAGATCACAGACCCCAGAATTTTTTTTTTTTTTTTTTTTTGAGACAGGATTTCTCTGTGTAGCCCTAGCTGTCCTGGTACTCACTCTGTAGAACAGGCTGGCCTCCAACTCACAGAAATCTTCTTGCCTCTGCCTCTGTAGTGCTGGGATTAAAGGTGTATGCCACCATGCCCAGCTTAGACCCCCGAATTCTATGCATGGACTCCTGGGGGGTGAAGAGGGGGCTGTGAACTTGAGGGCTAAAAAAAGTTCTTGGTGTTACAAGGTCTGTATTCTACTCTTAGGACATTCGGTTTTAGGTGATGCGAAATAAATGTGTGTTAATGCTGTAGACCAGGAGATGTATCTACCTGAAATTCAAATGTTGAAGCCTGCCCCACAAGGGTATTGGGAATGAGGTCTTTTGGTGGGCAGGGGCCTGGTGGGCAAGGCTAGTGCCCTTGGGAAGGAGTCCCTGTCTGTGGGCACACCATCTTGAATGTTCCTAGTCTTGGAAGCTAAGTAGGGCTACTCCTGGTTAGTACTTGGATGGTAGAACAGGTATTTATTTGTCATGTGGGAACAGAAGACTCCCATGCACAAGCCATCAAGGAGGCATTCACTAGACCCTGAATCTGCCAGCTCCTGGATCTTCAACTGCTCAGCCTCCAGCCTTAACAGGTAAGTGTTTGTTGTTTGAGCTGTACAGACTACGGTTGCTGTTACAGCTGCTGCAGCTGGCTAAGCCGGGGAGGAATCCAGGGGTGGATGATGAAGCGTCAACCAGATGGGTTGTGTCACACGGGGAGGTGTTGGCTGAAAGTTCTGTTTGCTGTGCCCTTGATCAGTTAGGCCAGAGAATAGCAGCAATGAGTTTATTAGTGACACATGGGGATAATACCTAGTTATTAGAAATCGGCTCTTGTTTGTGAAATTAATGATACCCAAAGTGAGTTGGCTGACATTTTTAAATTAATAAAAACATTATGCGTATTGTATTTGTGCACCCAGCAGAGGGTGTTGGGTCCCCTGGAGCTGCCTGACATGGGTGCAGGAAGCAAACTTCTCTGGAGAGCAAGTAGTGCTCTTAACAGCTGAGCTACGTCTCCAGCCCTGGCTGAACCTTTTGAGATACTGCATGCTTCAATGACTAGGGACCAAGAACTCAATAAAGCCTGCCCCTTCCCTACAGAGCCGGTACCTGGGACTTCGTTCATCTCTGTCATGTGTCCAGCCAGGGCGTCAGGCAGAATCTTGTTTTCCAACACCCACCCTATGCAAAACAAAGGCATCTTTGAATGTCGTCGTCTAACATTTAAGAAAATGTTCCTTGTACCGTGTGAGCAGATCACCTAAAAGTTCAGAGGACTGAAGCCTTAAGGGACTTGTAATTATATGTTGTGAACTGCTTATTAATGGTGTGCTTGTCAATAAGTAAGTCTGTGCACTCTGGGAAAACCATTACTCTCAATGACAGGCAATAAAGTAGCCGAAGAGTAGCTAACTGTTGCCCACATCGAATGTTCTAGAAAACCAAGATGTTGTGCCATGTTAAGTTAGATGGGTGTGTTACAATGGCAGTTCAGTGTCTAAAACACTTCTTGAGATCTAAGATTGTCTCTATCGCCACCTGTGCTGTAGGGAAAAAAAAACAAAAACAAAAACCAACCAGCCAAACAACGGAACAGATTTAGGGGAAGGCAAAAGACTCACTATCAAAGGCTTCAGGGAAAGTTGGGCAGAGTGTCGAGGTCAAGTGTCCAATGAGTATGTGGACAGTTAGCCTGGAGTGGGGTCATGGGCGATCAGAGCTTTCCCCAAATGACCCCGGACACAGGGTCTGCTGACTTGACTTCTTTTCTATTTGGCTGACAAGGACAGTTCTTATTTTGTGGTAACAAGTCCAGCTTTAGCAAGTGAGGGCAGGGTTTCCCTGAGGCTGCCCTGGAGAGAGTTCAGGGCTGGGCTCCATGAGGAAGGTGCTGCCTCCTGGTTCCCTGCGGTGCTGTGCATCCCAGAGGATGAAGAGAAATCCTAGCTTCGGGGAATAACCAGGGATGGAGCAGAGTCTACTTACGTTGTTGGAACTTGAGTAGCAATCGCAAGCAGGGGTGAAAGGAAACAGGAGGGTGAACTGGGGATGTAACCTGGACTAGGTGATCACGGATGGCTTCCTGAAGATAAGCACGTGTCTGAAATGGAGCATCAGGATTCTATATGCAGAATGAATACGTTCCAAATGATAACTAAGTTCTACAGAGAGCAATAAAGCTGGAAATGGGGCGAGAAATGTAGGGAGATTGATGATACTGTGATATTTGAATGGCCAGGAAAGAGTCCCTGAACAGAGGTCCTTTGAACAAAGACCTGAAGGGTAGAAGGGAGAGGGGCATGCAGACACTGAGGGAAGAACCTTCTGGCAAAAGGGACAGTGAGTGCAAAGGCCCTGACTTGGATCATGATCAGACTGTTCAGAACAGCAAGGCCCATGTGGTTGGCACAGGGCAAAGAGCAGTTAGTAGAGACTAGTGATGTGAGAGAGTACGATTGTCCGGAACCCAAGACCAGCGTCAGGAGCAGTATTTTCATTTGAGAAAGTTGTAAATGTGTAGGAGCTTGCTTTTCTTTTTATGGAGGAGAAACAGAATCTGCTGTGCCCTAAAGGGATCGTTTTTGGCTGCTGCGTTGGGAATTGATCGCAGAGGGGTGAGGCAGACGTTGCAGAAGACCCAAGGATTGACTGTAGTACTCTCAGGGAGAGGTGGAGATGGACCTGGTCAGAGCAGGCGCTGTGGAGATGGTGAGAATTGGTTGGTGTATCTTGAGGACGGGGAGGCTTGCTTGATGGCTTACATGTGGCAGAACAAGCGAAGATTCAAGCGTGACATGGAAGCCTTTTGCCTGTCCTCACAGCGTGGTGGCATCGCCATGAACTGATGGAGACGGCGAGAGCCAATGGGCAGGTTAGAATCAGGAGCCTAGTTTTAGAATTTTAAGATGGCAAATAGACCAATGAAAATACAAGTAGGAAATCTGTATATAGGGATGTAAGGGTCCATTGTGCATTCTTGTAGTATTCTGTCGGAAATGTGCACTGCAGATTTCTTCTCCCAGGACAGTTAAGATCTCTCTCTCTCTCTCTCTCTCTCTCTCTCTCTCTCTCTCTCTCTCTCTCTCGTCTCCCTCCCTCCCTCCCTCCCTCCCCGTTCTTTCTCTTTCAAGACAAGGTTTCTCTGTGTAGCCCTGGCTGTCCTGGAACTTATTCTGTAGACCAGGCTGGCCTCGAACTCCACCTGCCTCTGTCTCCCAAGTGCTGGAACTAAAAGTGTGCACCACCACAGACCAGCTTAAAGTTTTCAATGTCTTTAGGTGATAAGACATTCTTAATTTTAATGTAAACAAAAGTGACCAACCTTTCTATTTAGGCTTGATGCTTTCCTAAAGAAAAATCTCCTTTTCTGAAATTAGGATTCAGTTAACCTAAAATTTTTCCTGAAAATTTCAAGTTTTTTTTTAATGCTTAAGTTCTTAATATTAAAATAAGTAAAAGTGGCCTTGATGGGTTCATGATGGGGTTCCATAAACCAAGCATCCTGTGCCTGAGGAAAACTCAAACTGAATAATTGGGAAATTGTTGGCCACTCACTCCTCTCCAGCAGATCCATCCTTCCGATTGACAGGTCTGTCTGAAGTGATGTCTTGCGTCTCTACCCCAGGGCAGAGTTGTCCATCACCTCCACTGTTCAATAACCCTTGTTGACTGATGGGGAAGATGTGCAGGTGTAGAAAGTGAAGGGTTATGGATTGATACAGCCCTTTCTAGGGGCTTCAGACCTGCTATGGTCTTGCTTTCCTGTGTGTGGCCTTAGGCTAGTCACCAAGACAGACTCATGACAGATTCTTTATTTAAAAAGGAATGTTCCGGAACCTCAACCCCCATCCCCTGGATCATGGTTTAGTGAAATGGAGCCCGCTGCTTTCTTTATTTCTTCCTCTCTTTCTTTTCCTTCCCTAACAATAATAATAATCTTTATTGTCTATGATTTACATAGAATTAATTATACTCTCTCTAGTTTACAGTTTCATGAATTTTCACAAATATATGCAGCCATGTCACCCCTAACCCCAGAGAATAAAACATTTCCTTGGTCCCCAGATGCCCTTTTATCCACCCATAGTATTCTCCTACCCATAAAGCCCTGTCTCTATTGGTCTGTTTAGTTCCTAGCCACCTTTTACAGCCAGTCATTGGTTTCCTGGGTCAACATTTACTCAGCACTTTCTGGAGGCCCATCTATACCCCAACATGGATTCGCTTCGGACACAGCTGCAGTCTGGTCCACAGGGGAGGTCATCTGACCCAGCTTTGGAAGGGTGGCTGCCTGGGGGAGGCTCTCTGGAGGGGGCTGGAGCAAGAGGGTGCCGAGAAGCGGCCTTATCAAGCGACCAAGCGGGGAAAACCGGTTGTGGGAGGGGGAACTGCCTGGGTGCTTCCTCATCCTTGAGGAGGACAGAGTCAAAGGCTAGAATCTCCATCCCAGGGTGAGAGAAGAGTGCTGGGAGGTCCCGAAACCATATTTTCTTTTCTTTCTTCCTTTCTTCCTTTCTTCCTTTCTTCCTTTCTTCCTTTCTTCCTTCCTTCCTTCCTTCCTTCCTTCCTTCCTTCCTTCCTTCCTTCCTTCCTTCCTTCCTTCCTTCTTTCTTTCTTTTTGTATGGTTTTTGTTGTTTATTTGTTTTGTTTTTGTTATTGTTGTTGTTTTTAGACAGTGTTTCTCTGTGTAGCCCTGCCTGTCCTGGAATTCTTTCTGTAGACCAGGCTGGCCTCGAACTTAGAGATCTGCCTGCCTCTGCTTCCTGAGTGTGCCACCACCTGGTCCGGGAAGCATTTTCTAATACTGTCCCACCTCTCTGACATCACGGAGAGCAGCATCTTCTGCAGGCAGGCTGCTGTGTTTTTGGGACTGGTATCTACTCCACCAGCTTTGGGCAGAGGAGCAGGAGGTCTGTGTAGATGGTACCCCATACCTATGAGCGTCTAGTACCTGTGAACATCTAAAAGGGACCTTCATGGGTAGGCTAGCTGGTCTTATGTCAGCTTGACACACAAACGAGAGTTATCTGAAAGAAGGGAAACCTAATTGAGAAAATGCCTCCGTAAAATTATTTTCTTAATTACTGATTGATGGGGGAGGGCCCAGCTTATGGTGGGTGATGCCACCCCTGGGTTGCTGGTCCTGTGTTCTATAAGAAAGCAGGATGAGTAAGCCATGATGAACAAGCCCATAAGCAGCACCCTTCCACGACCTCTGCATCAGTTCCTGCCTCCAGGTTTCTGCCCTGTTTGGGTTCCTGTCCTGACTTTCTTCTTCCTTCCTTCTCCCTTTTTTGTGTTTTGAGACAGGGTCTCTCTGTGTAACAGTCCTGGCTGTCCTGGAACTCACTTTGTAGACCTGGATGGCTCACAGAAATCCTCCTGCCTCTGCCTCCCAAGTGCTCGGATTAAAGGTGTGTGCCACCACTACCTAGTTTGTCCTGACTTCTTTCGATGATGAACAGCAATACGGAAATGTAAGCCAAACTTTCTTTTTGGTCATGGTGTTTCATTGAAGCAATAGAAAGCTTACTAAAGCAATGGGTCATTCAGAACAACACACCCCTTTGCTCCTGGGCAATCCATCTAAGCCATTCCCTGTTCCCAGGCTCATCAGTACATTTGCTTACATTTCACTGTCTCCAGTGAGGTGATAAATAACATTGACCAAGTATGGTCTTATGGTACAGACATGCCTCTACACATCTCTGGTAGAATTCTCTAGAATGCCTGTGGTTTTAATGAGCTGCTCTATTTTAAGCAACACGTGTAAAATAGCAAACTCCCTTGGGAGTAGCTTCTTTGGCAGGTTAGAGATTTTTGCAGTTCAGGGTATAAGCCTGTTATGCCTTTTTTGGGGGATGGGGAGGCTGAGCACACCCTGGAAATCAGTAGATTCTCTGTATTCATACAAGATTATGGAGTAAATGACAAAGAGGGAGGTGACTTATCACAAAGACTTCCACAGCCCATAATAAAAGCTTTTGTTTTGATGGGCAGTGGTGCCATACGCCTTTAATCCCAGCACTAGGGAGGCAGGGGCAGGCTGATCTCTGTGAGTTCGAGGCCAGCCTGGGCTACAGAGCGAGATCCAAGACAGGCACCAAAGCTACACAGAGAAACCCTGTCTCAAAAAAACAACAACAAAAATCTTTTGTTTTACACCAAGTGTTGACTGAAGAAAGCAAATCTGTCACAGATTTGGAGTCAGACAGAGAAGGGAGGCTCTGAGACCCCAACAGAAGCATCTAGTCCCTGTTATTCCTGGAGGGTGGGTTTCCCTGCGTCACACACCCAGCTGCAGTCCTCCGACGCTAAGTTAATGGCAGCATCCCCATTATCCCTGTCGTCTGGGCTTGGAGGTGGATGTATTCTCATGCTTTGTTGTGTGACCCCAAAGTGCGGGCACACACATGCAAATGCCTCTCAAATAGGTATCTCCTTGCAAATGTGTTCTGGACCAGTCAGTCTCGGGTCTCTGGTATTTGCATAGCTCAGGTCTGAGCTGGAAGCCGCGACATTGATCACACTTTGAGGAACTGACATTTTTCTGTTTGGAGATGGGGTGAAACTTAGAGGGAGTTTTAGTTGTGTCCTTAGAACCCTCCTGTTTCCCACCAACACTATTATTGTTATTATTATTAATGAACTAATTTATTAGTTTATTACTTGTGGAGTAGTTAACATACTCACTTTCCAACCCAACACGCCCCAAGTCTTTCCAACAAGACTAGGTGTCATTGGAACCCTAACTGTTGTGGTTAAATGTCAGTATTTTTATCACACCGGATACTAACCATGCCAGTGGTATGGTGCTAATGGGAAGCGAGTCATGGCATCGCCTGTTGGTTTCTCTAGGGTTGAGATTCCCACTGTACTGACTTCCAAGTTACCCTGACCGATGAATGGAACTCAGAAAATTCCTGAAAACGTAGCACTCGGAACCTGAATGATCTCCTTGGGGTGTGTGTGACATCAATACAGTAGGAGCACTACCCTGAATGGCGGTGTGGACTGCACGGCATGTTTTCTTAAACATTTCTTAGACATTTTTGTTTTACTTGTATCAAAACAATCCAGAGCTAGAGAGATGTCTCAGTGGTCAAGAGCACTGGCTGCTCTTTGGTTCTGGTCTCAGCACCCACCTGACCACTTACAATTGTCTATACCTCTTCTGCCTTCTGTGGATACCAGGCTTGCATGTAGTACAGACATACATACAGGAAAAACACCCTTACACAAAATAAAAATAAGTAGATCTTGGAAAAAATAAAAACTTCAGAGAACTTGAAAAATAATCTCTTATATGACTTTTTTCTTTAATGTCCTCCAAATCACTGAATTATACCACGTTCCTTTGGGAACTGCAGAGGGAACAGTACCCAGGCAGTGATACAGTGTACCTGGCTGTCAGAGGGTGCTGGCGCTTATCACCAGTGGGCACAGAGGGAAGAGTGATGGCTGGCTGCTGGATCCGGGTAGCAGGAGCGTCTGGGATAATGGTGTGATGAGGATGTCTAGGGAGGATCTCGTGAGGCTTAGGAGCAGACTTTCATCTCCATTTTGTACAGAGACCCATGTCAGGTTTTTAACTGAACTGTAAAGGCCAAAGAAAAAACATGTTTTTTGTTTTTTACCTAAATGTTGGTAACTTGTCACAGCAGCAGGAGGCCAGTGCACATTGCGAACCTATTTCACAGAGGAGAGTGCCAGGGCTTGAGAGCAGTCACACTAGGAGACGGGAGCGATTCAGAGCCCTCGCTCCGTGCTACCACAAGCTCTGTGCCACAAAGACCTTCACAGCCTAGCAGGAGGGGCAGGTGTGTACATGAAGCCAGGCACCAGGCAAACAGGAGACGGCCTGATGACAGGGTTTGTCTAAGGTGAAAAGGCAAAGTAAAAGGGTGGGCCTCGCCTCATCAGGAGGTTAGGAAAGCAATACAGGACTCTCGCAGAAGCGACAGACCAGAGTCCCACCAGCTTGGGGGCTCATGAGCACCAGGTCTAGGAAATGCAGGTCCACCGGTGTGAGCTGTAGATGAGCCACACCTGGAATCAGGCCTTTGAACAATGCCTGACCCCCTCTTTTCACAATCTGCTCTCCTCTTAGCCAGGCCGGCTCTTCCCTCTAGATGGCCAAGGCCACAGTTTGCTGACATGGTTTGCTGATCTCATCACCACCCTGATACTTGGGGCTTACCAGACCCCACTGGGCTATGTGCCTTCCACGGAGCAGTCCCTCTCAGGAGATGGTTGACCAGGGTCGCCGAAACATCAGAAGTTTCAATCCAAGACATGAGTCCCAGGAGTTGAGGAATTGGCCATATGCCAAAGGGAGACCAAGGCTCATCCCTCAGAAGAGAGCAGAAAGAATATCAGTCGGGCAGAAGCAAGTGACTGATTTAACCTTGACAGCCTCAGAAGGTCAAGTGGAATATCACAGGGTCAGAGATGTGATATGTATGTCACTATGTGTGACACACATGCTTTGTCCTCCCCCACCCCAACTCTTGGCTAACAGAACATAGAACCCCAAGGACAGTGGGCCCCTCCCCATACCTTGGTTTAAACTGTGATTGGGCTAAACTAAGCAGGAGGATACTTTGACCAGGACTGTCTTTCCCATCACCCCTTGCAGTTCGGGGTGGCCATGCCAGAGTTCTGTCAGGGGAAGTTTTTTGCATCCCAATGAAATTCATAAATTTTCTATGCCCATCCCTTCCCTATCTCTCTCGTGCTTTGAATGCAGTTGCCTGAGGGCAAGATGCTTGGAGCTGCAGCAGCCATCTTGCAACCATGAAGCAACAACCCTAAGATAAAAAGCAATGTGCTAAGGACGACAGAGGGAAGAGACAGACAGGAATTCTCTCGAGTCCACCGCGTTGCGCTGCCACTGGACATCTCCTTGTGCCAGGTGACTAAACGCCTTTATTGTCCCAGCCATCTTTAGGTATTTCACAATCATGCAGCCAGACACATCCTGACGAGATTGTAAAAGTGAAAGACTGCTCCACCCCCAGGCTGTGAGGAGGAGCTCCAGAAGGCAGCACACTGGCTCTATCTCCCTTTCTCCATCTTCAGCCAGAACAGGTCAAGTAGCTCTCTCTGTATCAGGTCATGCTGACCCTGCTTCCTTGGTCACATGCTTTCTTCTGTCTCGTCCTACTCTGGTTTGTACTTTGGGGGAGGGGGAACTCTCGTGATTATGTTAGACTCACAGGTTGATCCTCCTGTCTCAAGGAGAGCCAGTGCGACCTTAACTCTGTCTGCAACATTTTTAAATTTTAAAAAAGTACATTTATTTTATTTGTGCGTGTGGCACGTGTGTATGGAGGTCGAAGGCTAACTTGTGGGCAGGTTCTTGCCTTCTGCTATGTGGTTCCGGGACCTCACTTAGGTCTCAGATTTGATCTCGAGTGCTCCCACTTGCTGAGCCATCTCACAAGCCCTGCAACTTTTAAAATACATTTTATACACAGGGTGTCTCTGGGTGCACACTTACGTGAAGGCCAGAAGGCAACTTGGTTTCTGTTTGTTTTTTGAGACAGGGTCTCTCTGTGTAGTCCTAGCTGTCCTGGCACTTGCTCTGTAGACCAGGCTGGCCTCAAACTCACAGAGATCCTCTTGCCTCTGCCTCTCGAGTGCTGGGATTAAAGACAAGCACCACCACTTGGGACTTCAGAGGACAGCTTGTGAGACTGGGTTCTCTCTCCTGCTTGTTGAGGCATGGTTTCTCTAATTATTTCTGATACTGTGCTGTGTATGCAAGGCTCTGGCCTGTTCTCCCGTCTCTGCCTCTAGCAATGTAAGTGCTGGGGTTATAGAAAGGAGCCTCTGAATCCTGCCTCTTTAAAAATGAAGTCTTAGTCACTGTTCTATTGCTGTGAAGAGACACCCTGACCAAGGCAACTTTTACAAGAGAAAGCATTAAATTGCGGGCTTGGTTACAGGCCTGGTGCTGGAGAAGTAGCTGAGAGCTACATCCTGATCCATAGGCAGAGAGAGTGAGGCAAGACTGGGCTTGGCTGGGCTTTTGAAACCTCCAAGCCACCCCTACACACACACACACACACACACACACACACACACACACACACACACA
>CABHPR010126358.1:266-15710 GCA_902168415.1 Peromyscus melanophrys | reverse complement strand
TCCAGAACTCAAACTGGGTGTGGTGACACAGACTTGTAATCCCAATTCTTGGGAGGGAGAGGCAGGAGGACTAGAAGCTCAAGATCATCCCAACTACATAAGGAGTTCTAGACCAACCTGGGCTAGAAACCCTGTTTCAAATGATCAAACAAAGCAAACAGAAAAGACCTCTAGGGTAAAAGTAGAAAATGCAAAGGAGAAACCAAGGCAGGAACTCCTAGCCCAGCTATAGTGAGCAGTAGGCTGCTATGTGAAGAGCCAGGAGTGGATTAGAAAAGTCAACATTTGGAGCTGGACAGATGACTCAGTGAGTGAAGCAAATTGATGCAAATAATATTTATGAGAAATCAGGAGAGTTATACTAATACCAGAAAACAAGTAAGTAAAAGGTCATTATAGGCTGGGACTAGAGAAATCACTCAGTAGTTAAGAGTATGAACTGCTCTTGCTGAAGACCCAAGTTTGGTTCCCAGCAGCCATACTGGGTGGTTCCAGGGGATTCACATCTTTAAGAGGATTGCACATCCAACCTGACACCCCTCTTCCCACCTGCACAAGCACCTGCACTCATGTGCACATACATGCACACATGCACATACATAAATAATAAACTAAAAATTGATAGTAAAGAAAAAGGGAAATGATAATAGAGAGAAGATATTCCATCTAGAAACACAGTGATTATATCTGCATGCACTGAACAGTGAGTCCTAAATACATAAAGCAAAAAATGGCAGAAGTGAGGAGATGCCACTAGAGAGCCTACAGACATTAAGAAGGTCATATAGGGCTCAGTCAGAAGCTTAACATCCTGAGTTCAATCCATGAGACCCACCCACCCACATGGAGGAAAGAAAGAGCCTGCCTCAGCAAGAACCTTCCTGTCCCCTGACTTCCCCTTGTATGCCAGGGTATAAGTGAGTATGTACAAACACCAAATAAACATGAAAAGTGTTCAAAAGAAGGTCCCCGGGGAAAACTAGGAACAGCTCCATGCCTATAAATCCAGTAATTTGGATGACCAATCCTCTTAAATATGTGAATTACCAAACATTCATTCAAGAAAAAAAACAAGTGGCCTAACTAGCTCTATATTTATAAAGGTAATTTTGTTTTTAAAAACTTCCCTACAAAGGAGACTCTGAGTAAGATGATTTCATGGTAAATCTTAACAGTTACAGGAAAAGAGTTGGATTCAACACAAATAAAGGAGATATACTTCCCAATTCATTTTATTAAGCCAGTATTGCTCTGATAAGCCAGACAATAACATTACCAAAAAAGAAAAACTATTCATAAATAACCCTCATAAATATATATGCAAAAGCTTCAACAAGATTTTGGCAAGTTGTACCTAGAAATACAGGGGAAAGAACTTCATAATTGAGTGAAGTTTATCCAGAAATGCAAGGCTGCTTCACTATTTGAAAATCATAGAATCCTATTAACAAAACAGTACAGAAAGAGACCCACACAAACATGACCCATCGTTTTTCTTTAGAAGGGTGCAAGGACAAGCTAATGAAGAAAAGGATCTTTTTTTTAAATGCTGTGGAAACAAATATAGAGCCATGTGTAAAACAAACAAATTTCAACTCATACACTGTACCTTATACAAAATTATCTCAAAATAAATGCTGTGTGAAACACCTGATACAAAATTATCTCAAAATGGATGCAGCATGAAACATAATCTAAGGGCTGGGGAAATGGTTCAATAAGTAAGAGTGCGTGTTGCCCCGGCATGAAGACCTGAGTTAAAATCCCCAGCACCTAAATCAAAAGTGAGGCATGGCCACAGGCTATGAGGGACTGGAGACAGGATTGTTGGGGTTTGCTGAACGCCAGATGAGCTCTAAGCTCAGTGAGAAACCCTGTTCCAAGGAAATAAGGCAGAGAATAATAGAGTATTCAATGATAGGACATTCAATGCCCCCCCACAAGTATGCATATGCCACCACACACAGACACAGACACAGACACAGACACAGACACAGACACAGACACACACACACACACACACAGAGACACACAGACACAGACACAGACACAGACACAGACACAGACACAGACACACACACACACACACACACACACACACACACACACACCATACTCTACTTTTTTTTTTTTTAAAGAGAAAGAGGAGCAACATCCACTGGTAAGAATGTGGAGCAACTGGAGCCCTCATACACTGCTGCTGGGAGCTGAGTTTGCTAGAACCACTGGAGAAGACCAATCTATACAGGAAGCTGAGCATATCTATACATACTCTGGTTCAGCAGTTTTACACCTTAGCATTTGCTGATCACATAAAAGACAAATGCCAACAGCAGCACAATTTTGCAGCACAAAAACCATGAACAGCCAAACACCTATATCATTAGAACGCATGGTTTGTGGCATGATCACAGAATAAATTGTTACATAGTGATGAGAAAGGACAAATGAGTGCTGTGCATAGGACACGGGTAATCTCAAATCATAACAGAATGAAAAAAGTCATACACCAAGAAAACAAACCACATACATCCATTCAAATAAAGTTAGCACAAAAGCTGGTCTGTGGTGTTCACAGTGTTTGGCCTGGGGAGGAAGAAGTCAAAGACTGGATTGGCATAGAAGGACTTTTAGGAAGCGGGTAAGGGTCTGTTCCTGACTTGGTAGCTACAGGGTGTGTGCACTCAAGCCATGCGAGTAGAATTTTCTCACTCTTTTGTGCAAGTTTCACATTTTAAATTATACTTATCTATTTATTTTGTGGACATGCATGTGCCATGGCACACACACATGTGGAGGTCAGAGGGACGTATGGGACTCAGTTCTCTTCTTCTACCATGTAAGTTCCTAGGGACTGAACTCAGGTCATGAGATTTGATAACAAGGCCCCCTACCCACTGAGGCATCTCGCCAGCCCAAAAATATGCCTATTTTAAGATTTTTAAAATAATATAAATTGATGAGCTTCCATTTCCACGTGTGGGACGGCATCTCTAGCACAGCAAGGTGACTTGATCAACCTCCTGCTTGCTCCTGTGTTCTCAACTAAGATCATGGCTTTATTCTTTAAAAAAAAATTTAAAAAGTTACATTGCTCGTGTGCGTGTGCGTGTGCGTGTGCGTGTGTGTGTGTGAAGGTCAGAGTAAATCTTTTAGGAGTCAGTTCTCTCCTGCCATGTGGGTTTCAGGGATCAAACTCATGATGTTGGCTTGGAAACAAGTCACTCTACTTGTTGAGCCACCTTCCAGCCCCATGGCCTCCTTTGTGACATTCCAGCACACTGCTTTTACTAGCTCTCACACACGCCAAGCTTGCTCTTGTCCCCTGGGGCTCTGTGATGTTCCTTTCTCACATCTGTTTGGGATGCTTGTTTCTCATCCTTCACCTCTCCATTTATGAATCACTTCAGAACAGCTTTCCTGGCCTTCTTATTGAAGGCAGCCTGTCTGTCAGTCAGTCTGCTCCACAGTCACTCTGTTGCAGGGATGGGCTAGTCTTTTCCACAGTGGGCTAGAAAGTAAGTATACCGTCCATCAGAGGCCTGATGAGTTCTGGTCATGAGGACTCAACATTTCCATGCTATGGGGAAGCTGCTATAGATGATGGGAAATGGTGGATGTGGTTGTGCTCCAATAGAATATCATCAGTGAATACTGATGAGCTTCCTCTCACTTCATATGTCATAAAATAGCCTTCTTCTGGTTTCCCCCCAAAGCTTTTAAAAATTGGTAAAAATTAGTCAGCTAGGCTAGATTTGGCCCATGACCAGTTCCTATTATGCCACACTGTTCTGAAACCTTTTCTTATTAGCCCCATGGCCATCTGAAATGACATCGTGACCAGTGAGATGGCTTATCAGGTAAAGATGCTTGTGGCTGACAACTCAAGTTCAATCTCTGGAACCCACACAGTGGGAGGAGAAAACTACCCTTGAGGTGTCCTCTGATCTCCACGTGTACCCCATGGCATGTGTATATCCATATGCATGCACACACATACACAATAAGTGTTCAAAAAATAAAAGATACCATTTAAATACATGTGTATCTCCTATCCTCCTCCACCCCTAGAGTGGGAGCTGCAAACATAGGGGCTTGTGTGGTTCCCACTGCATTTGTACTGCCCATCACATCCCTTGGCTCTACAGAAGAAATGAAGGATTAAGCCAACCTTGGTGTGACTTTGGCCTGGACTCTGTTGCTCTTCTTTTGAACAGGGATCAAGAGCGTGTGTATAGACTCATCCTTTTCCTTGTCTTCAATTAAGGAATCTGGTCGGGCTGAATGGGATCGCACAAGGGTTTCTCCTTGGTAAAAACTTGACTTACGGCTCCGATCAGGAAAAGACCCGGATTTCACCTTGAACCGACTTGCTTCTGTGTCTTCTCTCATGGCGGGATATTCTATGGTGAACAGACCTGTCAACAGGAAAGCTGTTGTTATTTTCCCAAACTACCAGGTCACCTCTGTACCTGCTTCTTTTGGACCACTTTAGCTTACGCTCACTGACCCCTCACTGGCTCCTGTCCAGTCTGCCTTGCTCTGCATCTAGCACATTGCCCTAGTCAGTAGTCAGCACAAATAAACACATCTCATTTCTACTTGTTCTGCAAGACCCAGCTTCAGTCTTACTTTACTCAGATGCCCTGTATTTCACTCAGCTCTATGTTCTTCATAGCACTCAACAATGAGGTTAAGTACACCATGTGTTCCCTTCGCTAAGAAGACTGTCCCTCAGGTGTCTCTACACTGAGGCTGATTTCATCCTCTTCTTCATTGTGCTGTGGGATTTTTGTTTTGTTTTGTTTTGTCTTGTTTTGTTTTGTTTTGCAATGCTTTTTCTACTTAGTCCAGTAGAAATTTCTGAGGCCAGAGACCTAACATTCCTTCATTCACCTAGCAAGCATTTATTGAATGAGGATGCTAGGCATAAAGACAACCCAAGACAGGCCCTTTGCTGCTGAGAACAGAGGGGATGGGCAGACAAGGAGATAAATATTCACAAAGCTAGGTAACAAAAATTTTTAATATATAATTTATTTAAATTTAGTTTATGTGCATTGGTGTGAAGGTGTCAGATCCCCTGGAACTAGAGTTACAGATAGTTGTGAGCTGCCATGTGGGTGCTAGGAATTGAACCTGGGTCTTCTGGAAGAGCGACCAGTGCTCTTAACTGCTGAGCCATCTCTCCAGCCCTGGTAACAAGATTTATAACTAGAGCAGTGTTGAGAACCATCAGAGCACCCATGGGAATCATCAGAATGGGAGAGGGAGCCCCACTTTGTGAGGGAAGTCAAGGAAGGCTCACAAAGGAAGGGCATAATTGAACTAAGCCTCTCCTCAGGAGAGATTCCTGGAGAAGCTGTGTGGGTAGCATGGCTGCAGACCCAGCCGGGAGGTAACAGAGTATGATTTGGTAGCACCTTGTTTCCAATGGCTGTCAGTAGAGCAGAGAACACAGACATGGAAGGCTCCTGAAGCCTCTCACAAGAGTGTTCTGTGTCTAGCAGGGACAGTTTTGTGAAGTCACTGAATTTTTTCTTCTTCTGAGATCATCCACAGAAGACAAAGGAGCAAATGCCAGTTAAAAAGGATGCCAGATGGTACAGGGGACAAAGCAGAAAGGGCCCAGAGGGATGCACAAAGTCTATTAGAGATAGGAAAGTAACATAATTGCATGGGGACACTAAGGACACATGGGGGAGAGTTCAGAAATTAAAGTTTCTCAGTCCACTAGTCCCAGCGTGTGTTCTCAGGCAATCCCCTTAGAAAATACTGGGGGCCCTGACCTCTCAGGAGGCTGAAGCTCACGGGGTGAGAAGACTAAACTTGGAGACGGGTGACCCAAGATTTAGGAGGCCTTCTAGTAGGCCTATGCACCTTTCTGCCCTTACCTGCTGCCAGCAACACAGAGTTCATAAACTGAGTCACAGTCTTCTGAAACCGCTTCTTGATCTCAACCAGGGCTCTGTTTATCTTTAACATCTTGTCATCCATGGTACTGATTCTGCGAACTGACTGGAGGAAGGCAAAGGGGTTGGGGACAGTGGTCACCTGCCTTCAGGGAGCTGTCTGCCTGTTCAGCAGAACTGACTCTGCTCTGAAGGTTATGTGGCTATTCCTTCTGCCTAGAATACATCTCTGGTCTTCTTGGCCCAGTCCTTTCTGAGTCAGAGCCAGACCTGACTCAGATTCTTCCATTGTGAGGGCTTCTCTGATTCTACTGTGTAGAACTACCCCTTGCCTTGCCTTCCACTGTGCCATGTGACTGCAAGGCAAGTTAGCACTTAACTAAGCAATTGGGTACATTTGTTCTGTCTCCCTAAACTTCTGGGAGGGGAGGACTGTGCCTTGGTGTCCTCTGATTTCATGAGAAGGTGCTCAGGAAATGTTATTGCTTTCTGAAGGACTGGATGCAGAGAGGCTCCTCTGGAGTGTCCACTGCCAGTCTCTTCCTATTATAGCGCATATGCATCTTTTAGAATGCTTCTACCCAGCCAGCTACTGTGGACAACTCCTAGCTGAGGAGCCATGCTTGGTCCAGGTTACAGAGACCAGCAGGTCATCCACAGCACAAAGGCCCCAGTCTTTCACCTGGAGTTGGGATTACCCTGATGGGTCATCTGGACTCCTTGTGGTATCCCAGAGGCCTATGCTTCAGCTTCCCTGAAGTTCAACCTCTCTCTTCTCTAATCCTCAAAGCAATCATTTCCAGTAAGCTCCTGTGTGCCAGTCTCGTTTTCTGAAGAAGCTGCTCTGCATAGTGCCTCCATGGAACTGCAAAACTATGCTCAGAATCCAGAGTTCACTGCAGTCAGTCTTTCCCCCAGGAAGCCTTCCCTTGTTTCCTCAGCCAATGGCACTTGCTCTCTACTAAATGTCCACATCTACCTATTCCCACCATGTTTGCCAGGGTTTTGTTCATTTTTTTTTCACTTCCTTTATCCCTTAACTTGGCTGACTCCTAAAGAGCAGGCTCTATGCCTTTTCTATTGCCCTCTTAAAATAGTGGAAGTATGAGGAAGTTTCTTCTGTAGAATTTAAGCCTCAGGTGGCGTGAGTAGGATAAGGAGTAGACAGATATTCTGGACAAGGATTGAAGCTGGTCTTATTCCTCTGCAGGCAAGAACCCTGTAAAGGATGGTCCCAGTCACTAGCAAAGTCTCAGCCTCCTACTGAGCAGTCCCAGCCACTGCTTCTGGGCTAATTTTATTTATTTATTTGTAATTTATATCCACCCTGGTTCCAAAAAGGATCTGAAACGGCACTCTGGGCTAATAAAGCATTTAAGTCCAAAGCATTGCCTCGCTTCCAAAGTGCTGCCTAGATAGAAATATTTAGTGAGAAGCCAGGCCTCAGGGCTCTAAAAGCTGGGATTGCCATTCTGCCTGTCGCTATGATAGGTGGCTCTCTCTGGGATGGGTGTCTGGGGAAACCATTTAACAAGCTTCCCAATGACAGAGACACTACCCTCCCCCAGTCACAGCCTTTCTAGGTGGCCATGTATTTTTACAGAATCAGAGCCAAACAAGCACATATAATGTGTTTGAAAGGACTATAAAAATCCCAGGATAGACTCAAAGTCAGATTGGCCTTTACACATCATCACTATACAGATAGGGAAACTTGGGCTCAACCAGAGAAGTGCCTGGGCTAAGGCCCTGTGGTCTCTTCCTAACCTGGGCTCTTTGTCAGACCCAATACTCTGAAAGTTTCCTTGGTTTTTCAAAACTTTGTTAGTTCCAAGGATCTAAGATGACCAGTTATCTAAGCCTGGGGAGTTCATGGAAAAATAACTTGAAATGCTGAACCTATTGTTCAGAACAAAGTTTGGAAATTCTGTTGCTCACAGGAAATGATTACATTTATTAATTTATTTCTGCTCATCTAGTTATAAATATACATTATAGAACACACCGTACATTTTTAAATAGAAACAATTACAGACAATGCTTTTTTGGCAAGCCAGCCTTCTCTGTCACCAGTGTTTGTCATCTACAATGCAGCATCTTTTCTGAGGCCATTTTAATGCATCGGCCTGTTTATCCATATGTTAAATGCCCCCAAGATAGTCATGTTCTTTGAGTTATTGTGCCATTTTAAATAACTTTTCACCCTTCTACTACACTGTCAGACTGTGCCTTTGTGAGCCCCTTGATGGAGACGCTACCCTGGACATTTAGCATGGTCTAGTAGAAATACAATAGGTGCTAGTTTAATGCTTAGCAGCCACATTCAAAACATCCTAAAGTTATAATTAATTCTAATAATATATTTATTTTACCCAGTATATAAAAATTATCATTTAACACACAATGAAATTGGCAATTACTGAAACATTTTATATTCTCTTCCCATTAAAGTCTTTGAAACACAGAATGCATTTTTACTGAGATCTCCAATCAATTTGTACTCATTGTTCTTCAAAGGTTCAACAGCCCTGTGTGACTTGCTTTTACTTGTGTGGGCCATATTGAACAGCACAGCCTTGGGCATCTAATTCTGGCTCACTACAGCTGTACTAAGGTAAGGTAAAATCACATTTGTATTACTTAGTTTTCCCAGGCTTAGAGTGCACATGTGCACACAGACTTGAGAGTCATTTCATTCAGCTCTTTGGAATGGTCTTTAAGCTGCTTATGGTTCTCAGGAAACACTCAAGAGATCGTCAGACATAGTATGCATTTAACAATGACCATTAGAACAAGAACCTGGAACCAAAGGAGCATGAGAGTGGCATAACATGCAAGTGTATTCATCTCAGCTCATTCATCTAGCCTACCTGCCTGCCATCTTTGATTCCTTCGTCCCTTACTTCCTTTTTGCTGGGGATGGAACTAGCCTCCCATGTGCTAGTGAAGCACTCTACTCTGTACTGTACCTAAGCCCGTTGTAGTTATAATTCTTGAAGCTGATATGCTTGAACTCACAGGCACCTGAATGTCTTTGGTGTTTCTAGGAGAGCCTTGATGAACACTGCCTTTTCTCGTGTCTAGGCAGTTCCCATATGCCTCTATAACATGATGCTAACCAGGCTAACACATAATTGGTATGTGTTCTTTTGTCCCCTCCATTAGATTGAAAGTTCTAGAGACTAGAAAGAGGCTTCATTTCTACACCTCCAGTCGCTACTGTGGCAGATTACGAGTGTTATGAATGTCTGCTGAATTATTTAATGAATCAGTGAACGAGAAATGCTGCTGGAATGAAAGTGCGATGGGTAAAGCAGGCATGATGCTTTCTTCTGAGGACAGCACGCACCTGCCTCATACACCGTGGGTCTACAATGAATGCCTGCCCCATGTCTTTGTGTAACTCAAGAGTAGTCAGGTATCTCTGAGAGCCTGAGAGTTTATGGCATACTATGGTAATATCCCATAGCTTAAGAGCCTCTTGCTTGGGTCCTTAGAATTTATCATCCAAGCCAGGACACCACTGAAGGGGAAAGGGATACTATCTGTAATTCTCAGAGGTGGACAGGTGTAAATAGGGACTGGCACTAGGCAAACTGCTTCTGGTCCTAGGAATCAATCCCAGCAAAGCATCGACAGGGGAATTATAGTGATCTGCTGCATTCACATGAGCTCTTGGTTACCCCAGTTTAACTTCCTATGCCAAGTGTCACCTTTTAGACACCTCGAGATTTAGGGATAGCATCCTCTTCATTTGCTTGATCTTTCCCATGATGTTGATTTGGCCCAGGCCACAGTTGGACCAATGAATGGAAAGATTGGACTCGAAAAGATTCTGTTGAATTTCATCCCCTCAATAAATAATGGGAAATACAGCCATCTCTCTTTGCTTGTGGAATCTACATTCTCAGAGTGATCATCTCCACAGATACCTCAACCTGAAGGTGCTCAAGTCCCTTGTACAAATGGCGTGGGATTCACCATCACCTATGCACATCCCCTGTGTCTTTTAGCCATCTCCTGATTACTTGGCATACTAGTACAGTGCAGGTTATGTTAGTCAGGGAGTGAGGCATGGACAATCGGTGTGTGCTCAGTTCAGGCACAGTACCTTTTTCTGAGAGTTTTCCATTCACAGTTGCTTAAATATGAGGATACGGAAGAGCCTTGCATAGCAGGGAGTGGGGAAAAGTCCCTGGGCTATGACACAGCAAGCTTTGCTGAGACACCCTGGGTCAGAGCTAGATGCCCCATCTGCTTTTCTCTACTCATCTACTTTGCCTTACCCGTTTGTCATGCACCACGCCATGGGGACAGCTTTTGGGTGACACACTGAGTGTTACCGACTCATTCAAGGAGGTGAAGGTGACGGTGACGGAGTCCTGCCCCAAGACTGTTAGCTTCATTTGTTCATTCACCTGCAGATAAAGAAACCAGCACTTGTGGATCCCTGCTTCCAAGCCCAAGGCACAAACCCTTCTTGGCTTGGAGCTGAGATTTGTAGGCTCTTTCTGGGCCTTTTGCTGGAATCTAACTTTCATGGAGAAGACAGAATAGCAGTGTCCTTTTGGAGATTAACCGAGAAAGTGAACAATGCCTTCTTTTCCTGTTCCTTTCCTTCCTTCCAACTCACTGCTGGAAACAGCTGTGAAAGCAGCACAGGTGTCAAGCAGAGAGTCAGCTTGAGTCCTGTCAGCTCCACTGGGATGCCAGCTTGTTGCCTGGGTCAGACAGATGTGGCTACTCTGGCACCAACTGATTTGAGTCTTATTCTGTTAGCAAGCTGTTCAGTCCCTCTGAATCTCAAACTCTTCAGCATGAAGTAGTCGTGGGCTGAGGTTTTTAATGACAGGAGTGTCCTTTTAAGCCATAAATGCTCCTGCCCCTCATAAGAGAATGGTGTCGGAGGATGTAGATCAGGGCAGCTTGCTTAGTTCTGAACAGTTTGCCAATTCCAAGTGTTATTTATCCAAGGCCACAGAGTGTACAGCCCTCCACCACTGTATTCCTCCCAGTCTTCAGTGTTCTGACCTGCAACACCTCTTTACCTACAGACACCCCAGACTGTTCTGAATCAAGAGAGTTTTCTCCTTTGCCCCTCCCATTTCCACTAATCCAGATGTTGGCCCAGTAGCCAGGGCCTCATTTTCTCATCACTGAGTCTCTGCCTCACACACTCTGTCATCTGGATCAGGCCCATTGGTATCCAAAAGATAATAAACCATGATGTGCCAAGTCTCTGGACATCTTCAGACTTGCTGACCACTCTCACTTAAGAGAAGCTACCCACTCCGGGTCTTCTAGAGAAATGTAGAATGGAGATGTCTTCAGGAACTCAAGCTTTGCTTGAGTGACCAGATTCTATTCTAGTTTTGCCTCTTATCAATTGGGCAATTTAGGGAAATCGATTGCCTTCTCTGAGCCTGGAGACAATAATTCAGCCACTCTCTGAGGGTGCTGAGCATCCTTTGTGGGCTAAAACATGTATAAAGCTTAACATAGTACAACTATTATTTATTTACTATCCCGCTTCCTGGGGATGTGCCCTCTCCTAAAGCCTACAATATGGATGCTCTATAAACTCAGTCAAGGTTCATCTTCTTAAGAGATCATTTGCTACCTGACATGTCTATTCTTTTCAAGTTCTTGTCCCAGGTCAGGTATAAGGTCATAGGTACCCAGAGAGGTATTCTACTGAGTCAAATCAGCACATCTAAAACTGTAAGGAGTATAGTAATATATATTTGCAAAATGTTATAACAAGCCCATTGTTTTGTTTGCTAACTTAAAAATTAATTTTAGCCGGGCGTTGGTGGCGCACACCTTTAATCCCAGCACTCGGGAGGCAGAGTCAGGCGGATCTCTGTGAGTTCGAGGCCAGCCTGGGCTACCAAGTGAGCTCCAGGAAAGGCACAAAGCTACACAGAGAAACCCTGTCTCGAAAAACCAAAAAAAAAAAAATTAATTTTAAAATGCTCATATTCGTTTCTGAATCCCAGAAATCTTGCAATATCTTCATTCGCATCTATCTCTACAGCTCATGCCTGGATGCTAGCATTCATCTGTTGAAATGGCTCCTGTTAAAAACACACTGCCAACATCTTTAATAGCTATGTTAAGTCTAGCTAGTAACCTCACTAGTCATTCCACTCATTCATCTGCTGGTATTTCCTTTTCTAAAAAAAATGTATTATTTTTAATTATGTGTATTGGGGGACTATGTGTATGTGAGTACAGGTGCCCAGGGGAGCAGAGCCTTCAGATCCCCTAGAGTTGGAGTTACAGGTCATTGTGAGCCATCCAATGTGGGTGTTAGAAACCAAACTCAGGTCCTCTACAAGGGTAGTACACAGTCTTAAGCACTGAGTCAGTTCTCTATATCTGGTCTCTAACTCTTGTTGACCTATTACATTGAGGCTGAACTGAGCATTCCAACTCTCAGCCTAAAAACTAAGCAGCTGGCCCTACTTCTAGTAGAGCTGAACTAGCAATTAACAGGTTGACCCTCCCACAGGTAACTAGAAAGTTGAAGAAGAAAACAAAAACCAAACCCCCCAAAACAACTACTTAGTGACTCAGAAGAGTGAGCAAACCCAGGCAGATTTTGAAGAGCTAAAACTTAAGGATGAGCATGAGAGGAACTTCTGTCTCAAAGCTCTAGCTTAGAGGCCACCATCATGGCTAAAACTACCACCTTCTGGTGAAGGAATCCAAAGAACAGAACATGGGCAACAGAAGAGTTGTGGAAAGGACTGAGTCTGAGGAAAGTCTAGAATTATATGTACAAACTTGCCCACATCTCTGGCCAGTCCCTGAACCCTACATGAGAAGGCAGTCTCAAGACAGCTCATAGGTCGAGCAATTTAAAAATGCTGTGATCTGAGTTCTGTCTACCGCCGACGGGGAAAGGTTCACAGCTTCAGCTTGACCAAGTTTTTTTGCCTCTTAGAACAAGCACAGCCAATATCATTCTCAGAAAGACACCAGGATTCCAAGAATCCATAGCATAACAGTGGCAGTCTGTAACCCAAAATTCTATGGTGGAAGAGGGACTAGTAAAACGTGAGCCATTCTCAAGGCAACAGGTTGTTGACTGAAGCTAACCATGTTTGGCACAACCAGGACACAGAAATCTTCACACATTATACTCTGAGACACCTGATGTAACAATATTCAGTGATATAAAGGGAAATAATCTTGTGAATTTTTAAAAGGGAAGTTCTCTGCAAAAGGATAAAAAATATAAAACTAAAGAGAATTCTAGAACACTGAAATTTAAACTTTTTATAACATTATCATAAAATCAAAATGGAGATGACAAGGAATTCAGAGAACTTGGAAACAGATCAAGAGAAATCACACAATTCTGAAAAGCAAAGAGACAAAATTAGAACCACAACAAAAAAGAGCTTGAAAGACCCATGGAACAGTCAGGAATTAAAAGCATTTGCTACTCTTCCAGAGGACCAGAGTTCAGTTCCCAGCATCCATATCAAGTGTCTCACAATCGTTGGGGGATTCCAATGCCCTCTTCTGGCCTTCATGGGTATTTGCATACATGTGGCACACAAAGAAAGAAAGACAGACAGACAGACAGACAGACACACACACACACACACACACACACATACACACACATACACACACCTTAAAAATATAAACTACAAGCTGGGAGGTGGTGGCGCACACCTTTAATCCCAGCACTCGGGAGGCAGAGCCAGGCAGATCTCTGTAAGTTCAAGGCCAGCCTGGTCTACAGAGTGAGATCCAGAACAGGCTCCAAAACTACACAGAGAAACGCTGTCTCAAAAAAACAAAAACTAAACAAAAAACAACAACAAAAAAAACCCTACATATAATTGGAACCTCCAAAGAAAAGGAGAAAGTCTGGGACACAGTTGCATTTTGTATTGTTTATACATCTAGGAATGATGTAAGAGATTTTCCAAATTTGAGTAAATGAATTTACATATACTTAACAATTTTAAAAGGCTCAAAAATGAATAGAATAAACATCACAATCATACTTAAACAAATCATCAAACTTTAAGTGTCCTAGTTTGTTTTCTATCCCTGTGATAAAGACCACTTTGACCAAAGGCAAATTTGGGAGGAAAGGGTTTGACTTACATGTCCCCATCACAGTCCATCACTGAGAGAAGCCAAGGCAGGAACTCAAGTATGGCAGGAACATAGAGACAGAAACTGAAGTAGAGGCCATGGAGGAATGCTACTTACTGCCTTGCTCCCCATCACTTGTTCAGCTCTCTTTCCTTTTATTGATTTTTATTTTATATGTATGGGTGTTTTGCCTGTATATATGTCTGTGTACCATGTATATACACTGTTTATGGAGATCAGAGAGGGAGTTACAAATGGATGTTAACTGCCGTAGGGATGCTGAGAATCAAACTCAGATCTTCTGGGAGAGCAGCCTATGTTTTTAATCAATGAGCCATCTCTTCAGCCCCTCAGCTTGCTTCCTTATACAACCTAGGACCATCTTACCCAGGGGTGACACTAATTACAGTGTGTTGGGGCCTCCCACAGCAATCACTAGTTAATAAAAATACCCCCACAGACTTGCATACAGGCCAATCCGATATGAGAGTCAGTTCCCCAATTAAGATTCCCTCTCTTCCTAGATATGTCTAGGTTCGTGTCGAAGTGACAAAAGCTGACCAGCAGCCTAGAAACCAAGAGAAAACCTTTAAAAAGTAGCAACCAGAGAAAGCAAACAGATTTGGGTAACTACAGATGCAGACTCTCATCCTAAACTACGGAGGGAAGAAGGCATAATGGAACACTATTTTTAAAATGTTAAGAGCAAAAAAGAAAGTCAACTCAGGATCTCATATCTCATAAAACTATCCCTTAACAATGACATTTTTCACATGAAAACAACAGTAAACTTGTTGCCAGAAGATCTGTGTTTATAAAACTGCCAAAGAAGTTCTTCAAGTTGAAGAGAAATAATAGCAGTGAGTAGCTTAGATTTGGATGGCAGAGTGAAGGGAGTGAGAAATAGCCAATATCTGAGTTAAAACTGGTCAAAGACATCATGCAAACTCCCCAGAGCCTGACACCTGGTGCCTGTCATTCCACCCTATGTCATCTACTCCTTTTGTCCCCTTTCTTCTGTAGGAAGAACATATGAACTCTTAAAAGGTGCTACACCAGGCCCTCCAACATAAAGCCTTTAGGAGTAATGTTTATTCTTTCATTTTATCTAGATTCCTCCTCTTTCCCCAACCTCTGAATCATTATACACTGTCACTCCATGTTATAACTCATGGGCCACTTTCTATTCCAGGCTACTTCTGATTGCATAGACCTTTGCTGTGCAGCTCCAGGGTGAACTAAAATAAGGCACAATGCCAAAAAGTTGAGCATGATGGTGCACACCTGTAATCCTAGCACTCAGAAGACTGAGCAGAAAGATTATGAGTTCAGTGCCAGCCTGTCTGCATTATTGCCGCAGATAGGCATTATTGTGCAGCAATTTCCTCTGAACTGGAACACTGTCCTGGAA
>CABHPR010126357.1:13003-35623 GCA_902168415.1 Peromyscus melanophrys | reverse complement strand
TGTGTGTGTGTGTGTGTGTGTGTGTGTGTGTGTGTGTGTGTGTGTGTATGTGTGTTTATAGTATTGGAAAGGAACTGTAAACTCAATTCCATCCATGCACTGGGTTCTACAGGATGGACTTCAGAAAAAGCTTGTTAATTTCTCTGACTTGCAGTTGTTGTCTTAACTTGTCTTGGAGAGACAAGAACAAGTGCCTACTCATCCCAGAAAGGACACTATGAAAGACCCCAACAACTACTCCTCCAAAGGGCAGCATGGGGTACCAGTGAGCATATTCAGCTTGTTTACGAGAAAAGTGAAGTTTTTACAGGATGTAAATCACCATAAAGTCCCACCCATAATAAATGATGTCCACATAGAAGCTGCATCATGAAATCTCCCTTTTAGTTAACCTTCCATTATCTATATATTATAACTTTAAGTATTAACAATAGTAGCTGAATTAGGTTACAGAAAGAGATATATACTGTGTGAGTGCTGTATGACCCTACACTGGCTCAGTCTGCTGTGAAGTGTCAGTATCTTTATAAAAAATTCAAATAATATATGTCAACCTTTTATTATAATGAGTTTTGACATAAAATATTTTTACCTAGAAAGTATTCATATTATGCTTTTCAATAACAAAGTAGTTCTAAATCTTGGTTTATCTTAAACAAATGTTGATATATATAAATTGATAGTAATATTCAGAACATTTTATCAGAATAAAGAAAATAAAAGTTTCACATAATTCACTTTACTCTAATTTACCAAGAACCCAAATAAGCAAGATATGGCAAAGGACCATTGTTCCATGAGTAAGCAGGATGTGCTATTTATACTTATACTAAGGCTTCAGATAGTTTCATGAGCTGGCACATACAGCACTTGGAGGAAGAGGGCTAGATGCCATGCCTATGAAAGCAAAAAAAAAAATCAGATATTGTCAAAACAGAGAAAGGCTGTTTTGTCAAATCAGAGAATGCTGTTAAAAGACAGAAACACAAGCTTGCACCACAGGGTTAATAGTTCAAAGGAGAGAATGAGTGACTGAAAACAAAAATTAAGTAGCAAAGCTATTAAGTATACTGAAACATTTGGTTTTTCAGTGTGCTCAGAACCTTGCATTCATGAGCAACCCATTAGCAATGAAATAGCAATAAATTCTGATAACAGAAGACAGTATGAGCACCTATAGCACCTATACTATTCACTTCCATGATTGAGTGTGTTCTTGTTCCATTACATGTGTGATACTTTGTTTGTGTTTCTGAAAAATAAAGCTTGTCTAGAGATCAGACACTAGCCACTAGTTAACAATAGAAGCTGGGCAGTGGTGGCTCACATCTTTAATCCCAGCACTTGGGAGGCTCATGCCTTTAATCTTGTATACGCTTGTAGTTATCATTCAAATTCATGGTCTCTTTTTTCATTAACTAGTCTCTCTCTCTCTCTCTCTCTCTCTCTCTCTCTCTCTCTCTCTCTCTCACACACACACACACACACACACACACACACACACACACACACACACACACAATGATGACCATTTAATTTTGGATTCCCAATCGGTGTGCTATTCCCTGGGGAAGATTATTTTGTTCTCTCAGCATTTCTTACGTGCTTGTAGTTCTTTGTGTAAGGTTAGCTCCTCCAGGTATATTTGCTGTACATGCTAGCATGTCTATTGTCGTTATCTTTTTTCAGTTCATCTTGGGAAGTCATGTTGGTGAGTGCATGGGTGTAGATGCTGACATTTCTGGGAGAAACAATCTTAAACAAACATTCTATTCCTCTAGCTCTTACAACACCCCTCCAAAATTCCACAATAATCCCTCAACCTTACTTAGATGTGGAATTATCTTTATAGTTGTGTTTCATAAGTGTAAATTGTAAGTGTTCCTAAGAGGGTTGTGGGAACAGAAAAATCTCGGGGAAATGCCTTAAATAGGGCCAACATTCTATTCTAGGTTTATGCCATGTACATTACGAAAATACATCATTTCCATGTTCTTAAAGATAACTTTTTTTTCCTTAATAAGATGATTTCAGCACCAAGATGGTTTAAGATCTGTAAAAATGGGTTGAAAATGAATAGTCTTCAGTCTTCCCATATTAAGTGTGATGGAAGCTGTTTTATATTTTTGTTAAAAGTATTATTTTTCAGCTTTTGAATATTTTGTTCAGAATATTTAGTTCCCAGTGCAGAAGCAGGAAACCAGCAGGATGGAAACGTGTTACCTTTGACCCTTGAAGAGAAGGAGAACGAAGAGTACCTCAGGTCATTATTTGAGTTTCTGATTCTCATATGAAAGCAGAATATACCCTTGGATGGGCACGAGACAGACGAGATCCCAGAAGGCCTCTTTGCTCCAGATAACTTTCAGTCACTCCTGGAGTGTGGAATCAAATCTGGAGAGGAGTTCCTGCAGAAGCGCTTTGAGACCACATGGGTGAACACGTTATTCTGCCCCAAAGCGCCTCAGAGATGGATGCTGGAGATTGTGAGAGCTGCATTCAGGAGACGCTCAGGGAAGTGAGCCACACTTCTTTTCCATCATCACAGACGATGTTAGGGACATAGCAGCAGAAGAGCACTTGCCCGTGCTGGTGAGGTTTATCAATGAAGCTCATAACCTGAGAGAAGAGTTTGTGGGCTTCCTGCCCTATGAAGCTGATGCAGAAATTTTGGCTGTGAAATTTCACACTACAATAACTGAGAAATGAGAATTGAATATGGAGTATTGTCGTGGCCAGGGTTACATTGTGTCCAGTGGATTTTCTTCCAAAATGAAAGTTGTTGCTTCGAGACTTTTAGAAAAATATCCCCAGGCTGTCTACACACTCTCCTGTGCCTTAAATTCGTGGTTGGCGAAGTCTGTCCCTGTGATAGGGGTATCCGTGGCTTTAAGAACGACTGAGGAAGTCTGTTCTTTTTTCCACCGGTCACCACAGCTGCTTTTAGAACTTGACAATATAATTTCTGTTCTTTCTCAGAACAGTGAAGAGCGGGGTAAAGAGCTGAAGGAAATTTGCCATTCCCAGTGGACAGGCAGACATGACGCCTTTGAAATCTTAGTGGATCTCCTACAAGAGCTTGTTTTATGTTTAGATGGTATAAATAGCGACACAAATATTAGGGGGAATAACTGTATAGCTGGTTGAGCATTTGTACTCTGTAGTGCAGTAACAGATTTTGATTTCATTGTTACCACTGTTGTTCTTAAAAATGTGTTATCTTTTACACGGGCCTTTGGGAAGAACCTCCAGGGAGAGACTTCTGATGTATACTTTGCAGCCAGAAGCTTGACTGCAGTACTGCGTTCACTTAATGAAGTGATGGAAAATATTGAATTTTATCATGAGTTTTGAATTGAGGAAGCCACAAATTTAGCAACCAAACTTGGCATTCAAATGAAACTCCCAGGGAAATTCCAGAGGGCCCAGCAAGGTAACCTGGAACCTGAGTTAACCTCAGAGAATTACTATAAAGACACCCTCAGTGTTCGAACAGTGGAGCACATTACTCAGGAACTTAAAGACATATTCTCTGAACAGCACCTCAAAGCTCTGAAATGCCTATCTCTGGTACCCTCAGTGATGGGGGCAACTCAAATTCAACACCTCAGAAGAGCTCCATGCTGAAATGTACAGAAGTGACCTACCCAATCCTGACATGCTCTCAGCCGAGCATCACTGTTGGAGAATCAAGTGGAAACACAGAGGGAAAGATATTGACCTCCCATCCACCATTTATGAAGCCTTCCATCTTCCTGACATCAAGTTTTTTTTTCCAATGTCTATGCCTTACTGAAGGTCCTATGTATTCTCCCTGTGATGTAAGTTGAGAATAAACGCTATGAAAATGGACGAAAGCATCGCAAGGCATAGTTGTGGAACACTTTGACAGACTAGAGGTCAAGTAATTTGGCTTTGCTTAGCATAAATTTTGATATAAAACGTGATCTGGATTTAATGGTGGACACATACATCAAACTCTATACAAATAAACCAGAGCTTCCTACAAATAGTTTAAAAACCATTGAATACCTAAAAGATTTTAAAAATGGCTGTTGTCTTATGTTAGCTGTTTGGAAGAAAAGCCCAAGGGTATAGTAGGCCAATTAACAACTGTGTACTTTACGGCTAGACCTCCAGTTGAAAGCATCATTAGCTGTTGGTAATCCACATAGTTAAATGGCCCTCATTTGAACTCTCATGCTTTCAGTATCTGTCTGTTCTTGCAGAAGTTGGCATTGGGAGTGCCAGAATGCCTCCCCTCCCTGCTAGTGGCACTCTGGAAGTGCTTTAGTTAAAGTCATTTTAGATATAACTTTATCATTGTGGATCCAGTTGTCAGCTGTTGAGTTATCGGGTCTTTGAAAAATGAGTTTTTATGAGAGATACATTTTATAATGTGTTATGATGAAGTATATCATTGACTTTTGATTTGTAGGAGTTATAGGTGTTTAAAATTTATGGTAGCAGCACTTGAAAGGGAGAAGCATGCAGATCACAAGCTTTAGGCCAGCCTGGGCTACATAGTGAGACTCTGTCTCAAAAAAGCAAGGGCTGGGGTGTAGCTTAGTGGAGGACTTGTCTAGCATGTGCAAGCTCATGCCTCAGCACTGCAAAAGCAACAAAACAACAAAATCCACCTGTGACAAACAGTCACAGGAATTACAGAAGTTCATGAGCTCAGCCAGCAGGTTTCAGTGGAGTTCTGTCAGGATGGAAGGACATCAAAGGACCAAGTGAATGGCAGAGCCAGGCCCTGTTTCTCCCCATTTGGTTGTTGCTGTTTACATTCCTTTGTTGAGCCCACACTTTCATAAGCTTTTCCACAGGTAAATTCATTTCTGCTTCACGGTGAAGACAGAGACAAAGGCCATCCATTCAGGCAACTACTGGCTTGTCTGTTTTCCTCTGTCTTTTTACATGAGTATGTCTGTCGAGTGCCTCTTCTTCATTTATAAGCAAAACCCACAAAAATAAACGTTTCGTGGTTTATCTAAATAATACAGAAAATATTACTGTTATTTTTGGTGAATAAAATCAATTTTGTACAGTTTATTTCAATCAAAATAAAATGTGAATTTTGTTTAAAAATATTATTTTTCAGCTTTTGAATATTTAAAAAATGCGGGAGGAGTAATAGGGGCCAATATGTATGTGTAGCTTTATATGTTTAAAATTTGATTTTTAAATTAAAATATAATCACATTACCCTCTCCTTCCTTCTCAACCTTCCCATAACTCATGTTCCTTCTCAAATTCTTAACATTTTCTTGGTTATTACATATACACACACATAAATATATAAATAAAACATTCAAAACAATGGTTTGAAGAAAATACCTGCAAAAATAAAGTATATGAAGGCATTGATGCAATTCATTGGATTGTGATTCAGGTAAAAAGAAGTCTAAACACAAGAAAAAAAAGATAATATAAAGGCTTGGGGGAATTAGTTGAAACAACAGGGCAATCTAGTGCAGAACATAAGGGTCAATGTAATATACTGTCACAAGACATCTGTATCACACACCCAAACACAAACCCCTGCCAGGGTTCAGGTACAATCTGAAGAGGTAGCAGAGAGATTTTTTTTTTTTTAAAAAAAGAGGTTGGGGAGGACCAGAGCAAAACAGTATCTTCTAGATGTGACAGCTGTACAGTCTGCATGAGATACACGCTAGATTAAGCCAGATAACATTCCTCACCCCCAGTCCTCGCTGAAGAGCTATTGAGAGTTGACGGGATAGGGATAGTTGATTTTTAAGGGTTTGATTCCTAGGAACTTGACCATGCTCCAATAGATGGCCTAACAATTCCTGAGTACATGGGCAGTACGAATTGGATTCGGTGGTTTATTAAAATAAAGCCAGGATATAGTGAGATTGTACAGTGGTAACAAGTGTGCAATGATATTCCAGAAGACCTGGATGTAGTTGCAAGCACCAATACCTGGTGGTTCACAATTAGCTATAATTGAAGTTCCAAGGGAAACAATGCTTTCTTGCCACTTCATTCACTGAAGTCACATGGTGAACCTACGTACACACACACACACACACACACACACACACACACACACACACACACATACACACACACACATACATACACAACACACACACACACACATACATACACACACACACACACATACATACACACACACAACACACACTAAATGAACAAATAAATCAGAGAGTACTTTGTAGAAAGGGAATAAAGAAGAAAAGGGCAGGGGAGAGGCCTCAATGGTCAAGAGCACTTGTTGCTTTTACAAAGGACTTGAGTTTTGTTGCCAGCACTGGTAGATAACAGCTATCTATAACTCTAGTTCCAGATGATTTGATAATGTCTCTGACATCCATAGGTAGCAGGTAAATATATATTGTACTTATATGTATTCAGGTAAAACACTCATAAAATAAAATGAAATATGTGTAATAGTTTTGTTATTTAAAGAGGGTATGAAGTTAGAGGGGTTGGGAACTTATAGACTGGATTTGGGAGGAGTTAGAGAAAGGGGGGAGGAGTGAATATGATCAAACTACCTTTATGAAACTAACAAAGAATTAGTAAAATACTGTATTTTTAAAAGGAATGTAAGAATCAATCTGCCTGTCTGTTTCCACTTACTCTAAATATAAGAATGTGAACGAAGAATTATAGATCCTTCAGGAAGTATTAACCAAAATTGAATATACGTGCTATCTTCCTGTCTAGGGTTATACATCAGTGTGTCTACACTCAAACAACGGTATACATTTAAGTAAGCAATGGTGACTCTAATTGAGACTCTCCCTTGTGCTACAAAAGGCCCTCTCCTTTGTTTATTCATATCTTTTTTTATTGTAGATGACAAACAAATTTCTTCCTGTGTGTTCTTCTGTTTGATTTCTTGGAAAAATTTTCCTTGATATCCATTACTGCAATAAATCCCTGTGTTGAGATGTGCCTCTCAGACTAGCTTTATATCTGGCCCTCTTCATCAAAAACACTCAGTGTAATCCCTTGATTTCTATTCTGTCTTGATCGCATACAGAGATTCATTACTGCAGCTCATTTGCACTGAAATCTCCTTTATCTGCCAGCAGAGCCAGCACATTCCCAGCTAGGTAATATTGCTGTTTTATGACATTTTATTTTAGGATCCAAGATTATGAGGATGAAATGCATTGTTTTACACAAACAGAAAGGCTTCTCTGGGTTTTCACAACAGGTCTAACCCTTACCACACAGGTGAAAGGCCATCCCTTAGAGCTTTGTCCGAAGTGATCACCGGAGCCAACATTCTCCCAGTTATCTACACAAATGTCTGTACTGCATGAGTAAGTAGCCTAGAGTTTCTCACGAAGGGCTCTCAAGCATCTCAGATCTGTTTTAGATGACTAATCAAATGCATTTAGAATTTGAGATGTCATCAAATTTTAAATCTACTACTAACTATGTCTACTCTTCTACTGTAGGAGAAAATGACCTATTCATGAGCTACCAAAGAGGCCCTCTGGCTCACACTTAGCTGCTTATTAACAGCACTTATTCTCTCATTAGCTCCATGTATGGTCTCAACATAACTAAATAGGATCAGACAATCTTGCTGTTCCACAGACACTCTTTCCTAATATCATTCAATTTTCTCAATTATCTTTCATGAATTTCCAATTTTGAAATTATTAACACTGTACATTTGAATACTTTTGAAATAATATTACCATTATCATTTTGAACGAACTGACATTTTACAGATGAATAAATGTTTCTTCAATTTTCAGATGGTTCAAACTATGAAACTATTCAAATATAGAAAAGATAACAATTTCTCTTTACAATTTGAGAAATATAGCAAGCTGATTCAATTTTAAATTAAAACTTAGAGTGTAAAATTTTAATTTGTTCTATTCAGGATTTACCTTTTAATGATAAATTTTGATATTTTATTTCTTAAAAGATTATGTCTTAAATGTAATTCATTGAAGAATAGTGTGTAGAAAGTTTATGGTATTATAGTACCTGACCATTCTAATTAACAATATTTGTTAATAAACCAAAATGTCCCAGATTATTTTTTAAAAATTTAATTGCTATTGGAGACTGACTATTTATCCAAATGCTTTTTAAATATTGCAATTCAAGAATTGGTAGGTAAGCACCATACAATTTAAATTTAAACTATTATTGCCTTAAATGGTCTCATGATATCATACTGTAATCTTACTTTTTTTTAATTTGGACAGTGAAAATATCCCTCTCCTCTTACTAAGAAATTGAACTATCCAAAACCACAGGCTTCTTCCAGATGTATAGGATCATTTTGTTACAGATGTCCATGGTTAAATTTTGTTAAACTTTGATTTGTGTAATCCATTCACCCACTTAACCATTACTACCTTTTCTAAATATCAACACTTTTTGGAAAGTCATTGAAATAGTAGAATTTAAATCTTCTTACAACAATAAAGACAAATATGAGGAAATGGGTATGTTAGTTAGTTTAACTGAGCCATTTACAATGAATGTCTATTTCAAAACATGTTTACAAGGCAAAAATAGCCAGTATTTGTCAATTAAATTTAATGTTCCAAGTCCTAGAATTGCTTAATTTTTGGTTGTCTTGACTTTGCTACTATTTATTATTTCACATATTTCAATTCTCTAATTATCCCTAAATCCAGGTGTTTTTGCTCTTAAGGGCTTGTACAATCTGAAAGTTTCTTTTCATAATAATTTCTAATGCATATATAAAAAGATTTCCTACTTCCAAGTTATGACAGTAAATATACAAGGGTTGTTATCAACACCCCCAACGACACTGTATAAAGTGTACTTTCATGAAAAAAAGAAGTTCAGGTCCCACATCCCCTAAGGGAAGTTTATTTCAAGGTGATCTAATTCCTCAAACTACATTTGTTTGCAGTTTTGCTAGCAAGGTATCTCCAAGCAAGATGCTGATATGAAATTATTTCATTAAGAAGGAGAATTTCAGAAAGAATTAAAAAATAAGGATAATTAACTTGTCCTAATTCTATGAGAATATAGAATAATATCTGATTTTTCATACTTCTATTATTTGTTTCTTTTTTGTATCATTTACCAGCTTTGTACCAACTTAACTACGAATTACTTAATCTTCCCTTTGGATATCAGAATTCCATAAACAGAAGTCAGAACTTCTGGCAACTTCTCAAAGAAGTTTAAAGTCAGACTAATTTTCTTCTCTCTAGATCTGTACTAGCACATTGGCTACTTGAAATTAAAACTTATTTAATAAAATTTAATGAAATATATTTAATGAAAATTATTTTTCAAATGAAAGAATCTAAGGCATATATATATATATATATATATATATATATATGCTATTCTTATCAAGATGTGACATTTCAATTTTTGTATCAGTTTATGCTGGGTAGGAATATTCTGAAATTTTTCAGTTACTTTAAATAATTAAATTATAACATTTTAGGTTTCTTTAGTGATTGATGTCTGAGTTCTTTGACTATATGCACATGAATATATCCCGGTATCTACTCCTTTCTCTTCTATTTTTGAAATAAAACAGCATAATCAAAGTCAAGATAAGGAAGAATGAGTTTATTTTGGCTTATGTTTCTGGTTCCATGTGGGTAAGAGTCTGTAGTTGGAAGTTTCTCTGGTCCCACCTGGCCCTGCAGTCCCATAGCCACTTACAAAATAATCACTCAGAGGCTTATATTAATTACCAACTGTATGGCCTATGGCAGGCTTCTTGCTAGCTAGCTCTTTCACCTTAAATTAACCCATTTCTATTTATCCGTGTATCGACTCATGTTCTGTGGCTTTACCTGCATCCCATTACATGTTGCTCCTTGGACTGCATTTCAGAATCTCTCACCATTCTCCTTTCTCCTCTCATTATTTCTCTTGTATTTTCCTGCCTGGCTCCATCCTGCCCTGCCAGAGGCCAATACAGCTTTATTTATTAACCTATGAGAAAAGCCTATATTTACAGCATACAGAAAGACATCCCACAGCAAGAGTCCAATACAGTGCAGAAGTATGGCAACACTTGACAGTCATGACTGGCAGTGCTCCTTTAACTCCGTGTGCAGTTTGGGGGCCTTTAATTTAAAAAAGGTTAGCCGTCTCTACACCTCTAGTTGTGCTGCCTACCATGCACAGCTCTCTTTGGGCTGCTTCCGTTCCTGTACGGAGCACACCTTTGCAGATATCTTATAGCTGTTGCAGTTCCATCATTTTGGAATTTCCACTGTAGCCATTTGTTCACTTTTACCACCTCATGTAATGGCTCCTCGTGGTCCCCTACTTATTCTAGACCTTCATGCAGGAACTCAGTTGTTTCGTACTTCTGGACACAACACTCTTTAAAATCCAGGAGTAAGAATTCAACATCTTGGGGTTGGGGATTTAGCTCAGTGGTAGAGCGCTTGCCTAGCAAGTGCAAGGCCCTGGGTTTGGTCCTCAGCTCCGACAAAAAAATAAATAAATAAATAAATAAAGAGAATTCAACATCTCTGTATTTGTACATTCTTCATACCTCTAAATTCAGCACCATGTGGATGACACCCAGGTGAGGGAGCTGCACCCGCTCCCAACCACATTAGTGACAGCTTTTCATAGTAGTTGCTTTCTAGGAGCAGAAAACTCCAAAGGAAATTATTTATCTTATTTATCGCAAGTTGATACCTGAACTGATTAGTGTCTTGGCCTGAAAGCACCATTCCCTTTGTTCCACTTCAAATCAGGCCTTTCTTTTTTTATTATATTTATGTATTTATTTATTTTACATACCAACCTCAGTTTTTCATTCCTCACTTCCTCTGGTTCTCTCTTCAAAAATCCTTTCTACCCCTCACATCCACTCTTCATAAAGGGTAAGGTCTCCCATAGGAGTCAACAAAACATGGCATATCAAGTTGAGGAAGGACCAAGCTCCTCCCCGCTGCATCAAACCTGAGCAAGGAATCCCACCATAGGGAGTAGGTTCCAAAAAAAACCCAGCTCATGTGAGAGGGTCAGGTCCTGGTCCCACTGCTAGGGACCCCACAAACAGACCACACTACACAGTTGTCACCCACATGTAAAGGGTCTAGGTCAGTCCCATGCAGGCTTCCTAGCTGTCAGCCTAGAGTCTGTGAGCTACCATAAGCTCTGATCAGCTGTCTGTGTAGGTTTTCCCATCATGATCTTGAACTCTCTTGCTCCTATAATCCCTCCTCCCTGTCTTTAGCTTGACTTCCAGAGCCCAGTCCAGTATTTGGCTGTGTATCTCTGCATCTCCTCCCATCAGTTACTGGATGAAGGTTCTATGATGACAATTTGAGTAGTCACCAATCAGATTACAGGAGAAGGCCAGTTCAGACACCCTCTCCACTATTGCTAAGAATCTTAGCTGGGGTCATCCTTAATGGATTCTTGGGAGTTTCCCTGGCACCAGATGTCTCCCTAACTGCATAATGGCCCCATCTATCAAGATATCTCTTTTGTTGCTTCTCCTCTCCTTCCCTACCCCAACTCGACTATCCTGATCCCTAACGTTCCCATCCCCCATCACTCTACCCTCCCAATTTGCCAAGCAGATTTCATCTATTTCCCCTTCCCATGGCAATCCATGCATCCCTCTTATTGTCCTCCTTGTTACCCAGTGTCTCTAGGTCTGTAGAATTGTAGCCTGGTTATTCTTTGATTTACATCTACTATTCACCTGTGAGGGAGTACATATCATATTTGTCTTTCTGGGTCTGGGTTACCTAGTTATAGCTAGTTCCATCCATTTTCTTGCAAATTTCATAATGTCATTTTTTTTTACTGCTAAGTAATATTCCATTGTGTAAATATAGCAAATTTTCTTTATCCATTTTTTGGTTGAGGGGCATCTAGGTTGTTTCCAGGTTCTGCCTATTACATATAATCCTGCTATGAACATAGTTGAGCAAGTGTTTTTATGGTATAATTTAGCATCCTTTGGGTATATGCCCAGGAGTGGTATTCCTGGTTTTTGAGGTTGATTGATTCTCAATTTTCTGAGAAACTGCCATACTGATTTCTGTTCCATAGTTGCTGTTGGGTAGGACTGGCTGTTTAGTGGCTTACTGCCTTTGGTTGTATGCATTGTATTTTCTGTCATCATTGAGGCTAGGGAAAACACCTTCAGATAAGGTACAGCTTGAATCATCTGAATATCGCTTACAGAGTGTGCAGTGTGATAAGCAACCTAGGGACACATAAATAGTCTACATTGTTTCACCCTAAAAAGCAGTGTACAAATTGATACCCTTTCCAACATAACCCAATGCTAAACATATATTTATTTTACTGTATTAATCTGCCTACAAAGTACAGCTATATGCCATGAAGTTTCTTATTCCACAGAGAATTTTGATGTGCTTGAGCAAGTGTGGATCACCTGAATGGTATCACATTGACTGTCTAGATTGTTGGCCCACTTACAGCTACTTCATAATTAATTTGAGATCTTCAAAGTACAACAGAAACTTTATAAAACTCAATGTATTTTATGTTAAGGTTACCTATTGTGATCTTTTCTGAAATGTGAAACTGAATGAATATTTCATTAGACATTTTAAAAGAAGCTCAGAGTAGCAGGCTATGGCATATGCTATTTCCCAAGAAACAGTAATATAGGTGACATTGAGACTCTGACATTGTAAAATATTCATGGCAATGTAAGTATCTATTAAGAAGCTAGTATCATAAAACTGCTCACAGTAGAAAAGCATCTTCTCATGTACACTATGCTCACAATGGAATACTCACAGTGTCATTCACTCATTCTCCTTTTGGATGGCTCCTTGAAGCATACAGAAAATTCTAAATATTTGAAAAGGCATTTTCCTATAAGACTCTAAACAAAGTACATATATCTAAAAGTAATCCTTGAGTGTGAAATATCCTTTGAATCCTCTCTCTCTCTCTCTCTCTCTCTCTCTCTCTCTCTCTCTCTCTCTCTCTCTCTCTCTCTCTCCCTCCCTCCCTCATACACACACACTACAAACACACTTTATATTCTATTACCCCTGAGTAATTTTAATATCTTAAGTTTTATATCAATTTTATCATTTCTTATAATGGAATGTGTTATTGTTTCATGAGTCTAACCAAGTAACAGCATGTGGTGATGTCTATGAATGAAAAATGCAATTCTAAAATGCTGATTTTAAGTGAAGATTTCAAATGCAGATGCCAGATGCTAAAATCAACCAGATATGTCATGGTTTTTAAATACATTTAAAAAGTTAACAAGTACTGCATTGTATCCATCACAGTATTTTGAGATAAATTAGCCTACTTTATAGACTGGGGAATCTAGCTAACTAACAAATGTGTTACTCCACATAGTTCATTTTGTGTGTGTGATTAGAAATAGTTCCCATCAGCTCTGTTTGTATGTTTCAAGAACATCATTACCTTGAGACAGATTCTCAGGAGTTAGATTGCTGTTAGAAATGGAGACAGGGAGATTGCTTAAGCTTGTTGCCCCCCCCCCCCCAATCTAACTCCTGAGAATCTGTCTCAAGGTAATGAGACAGGGAGTTATAGAGTAAGAAGCTTGATGTCCACTTCTGACCTCTGCATTTGCACATATATGTACATCTACACACACACACGTGTAATATATTACTCCTACACAACTTTCAATGCTTCAGCATACTTCATAATATAGTACAGTTTATACCACTCTTAAGTGTGTATACCTGAAATCCCAATTACAAAATCCAGTTCCAAAATATATCTCGAGTTTCAGAACTCAGCATTAATTTCTGGACATGAGATTACTGATGACTAGATGTTTGAGTCTATGCTGAGGTTTTTGCATGCAGCTCAGTGTTCTTACATATTTCACAGCAGCTAGGCAGGGGGTAAGTGGGGTTAGACAGAAATGGCTAAATAGATACATGAAGGATAAAATATTTGCCAATAATTGAGGGCATGTAATTCTGATTCCAATATTTGTGAGTCAGTGAACTGGGTGTGTGACACAGCCTGGGAAACATATCAGTGTCCTGTGTCAAATATGACATGCACATAGGGGGTCCTAGTCAGTCACCAGCATCCACTCATGGCAGCTCACAGTTACCTGTAGTTCAGCTCCAGGGAACCAAAAGCCCTTTGCTGACACTGGGGACACCTAACCACACCAAGACAACTATATATATAACAAAAATATGCCTGAAAAATAGTTAATATATCAACACCTTAGTGATCTGCTTTTAGGAAGGAAGAACAGTGGTTGGAAGATTTTGTGCAACAATATTCCACGAGAATTAAAAGGTAAAGCAAACAATCTAGCAGCCATGCACAGAAAGTCTTAAGTTAGTTCTTCAAAATAGAGACTATTTTTTTCTGCTGAAAATATACTTCATATTTCTATCTTGGGATTCTGGTACCAATAGTCATCTAGTCCCAAAGTCAATTGTTCCTAAAATTTCCCCATATCCCTTGTTCTTACAAACTGAAAAACTAATTCATTCCATGGATGTAACTGTTTATTTTTGTGTATCCATCTTTGCTCTTTATCTCTTATTTCCACCCTTCATCCTCTCCCACTTTTTCAGTAATATATGAACTGGAACTTCTCTCTCAATCTCTGTCTATATAAAACCCATATTTGAATGTGATACATAATAGGCATTTAGAAAATGTAAACTTGACCAGATCTATCATACAATCAGCACCTTAAAGTATTCAGTAGGCATCTGTTTGAGTTTTCTAGCATGAAATCCCTAATCTTTGGTGTGTTACAAGAATGTCCTCTAACTTCCACCTATTTAACTCGCTTCTTTTCCACCTTTATCATGCAATACTAGCATTCTATTTCATCTAACTTTACAAAACCTGTGCTGTTCAACACGATGAACAGGGCTCATGGGCCCTTACACACCTGGGATATAAAGAATCCTGATAACTGCTTATAAAACAAACAGCCTCCAGAGAACAATGACATAAGCAATCCATTTGTGTTGTGCTTAGATTTTTTTGTCCACTCGACACAAGCTAGAGTCATCTGAGAAATGGGAACCATAATTCAGAAAATATTTCAGTCAAATTGTGGGGAATTTTCTTGATAAGTAATTAACGGGGGAGGGTCCAGCCAACCCTAAGTGGTGCTATCCTTGGGAAGGTGGTTGTAGGAAATATAGGAAAGCAGGTTGATCGAGCCATGAGGAGTAAAGCAGTAAGTAGGGTCCTTCTATGGCCTGTGCTTCAGTCCTGCCTGTATGTTCTCAGCTTGCACTCCTGCCCAGATTTCATTCAGGGATGGACTGGTTCTTGGGAGAGGAATATAAAATAAATCCTGTCTTCAGGAGTTTGCTTTTGGTTATAGTGTTTTATCACACTAGAGGCACTAATACAATTACCAAATATAATTCTGTGTATATTTTAGCTTCAGATACGATAATATGTATATAGAAATTAATAGCACATTATAAATCATACAGCAAATACTATTTTTGTCCAATTTTAGAATTTATTTTTTCTTAGAATTTCATGTATGAATACTGTGTTTTCATAATTTCCTACCCTCCCTTTTTCCCAGTTTTTCCATTGTCCCACTCTCCTACATCTCAAGTTCATGACATCTTGTTCTATACCTATTATTGTTAGATATATTCATACATAGATGTATACTCAACTTATTGAAATCATTTAGTGTTCATGTATTGAGCGCTCAACACATGATATTGGAAAACCTATCAGTGATTCATCCATGAAGAAGACAGATTATCATTCCTTGAGGAGCCATTAATTGCTTATTATTGTTTATATATTGTTGGTACCTTATAAAATTCCTACTATCTGTGTTCACTTGTCAACTGCTTTGATTATTATGTAGATTTTCTTTACTGAGCCTATTGTAGAGAGTTTATGGGTGTGTATCTCTAAAATGCCCCCAAATCATTATATATTAACAGGTTTCCTGTTGTTCTGCATCTTACAATCTTCCCACTATCCTCCTCCGCAATATTCCTTAGTCTTATGTATAGAGAGGTTGTGTTGACGACATGCATATGAACTGATGTACATATAAACTCTGAGGGACTTTGGCAGCATGCACAGGGCCAGTATTTAAGCCATATGGGGCTCTAATATTGTAGGGGGAGGTGGACAGAAGCCCCCATCCCTAACCTAGACGCTTCCTCCAATTAATAACTATTCACAAAGGAAAAAAATAATTGAATTATTCTCTGGGTATACAAACTACACAGAGGGAAGGGCCTATGCCCAACAGATGGCCCAAACAAGACAGTCAATAGTATTTTAGAGATGTTTTTTTGTCTGTTTTATTTCTATGCTTTTGGGGTTTATTTTTTTTGTCTGTTTGTTTACTTTTTTCTCGTAGAATGCTTTGTTTGGGCATTCTTTTATTCTTTTTACCATACAAGTCATTTGCTCATATATTATGAGTTCAAACTTTGTGTCTTTATGGAAATTTCTGTTTTCATGAGTGTGTGTGTGTGTGTGTGTGTGTGTGTCTATATTTGTTTCTTGTAATTATTATATTTGGCACTTATTTTTCGAGTATGTCTTCTTTAGGTTAATTTATTTTCATTTCCTCATCTTGTATCATTATTACTAATTTATATGCATATTTATTTTCCAATGAGAGAGAGAAGAAAGGCTATGGATTAGGGAAGTGGTAAGGCAAGGAGGATATGCAGGGAATTCAGAGAGTAAAAATCAGAACCAAAATATATGAATAAGAAATCTATATACAAATGTTCATATTAATAGTTTTTAATATTTTATATTGAAAATACCCACTTGCCATAATTTGTAAGAAGGTATTGATACACTCTTTCATAAATATCACTTGCTATCAGCTCTAATATTGAGAGAAAAAGCATTTTAATGAGGAGTATGAACATGCAATTGTAAATTTATGAATGTATGATGTGTAACATTATTAACTTCATTGGAGATTTCTGTAATTTTTAAATCTCATACTTTAATAGTTACCATATTGTTTTATAAATTCATAAAATTTCATTTCTCCTTTTGTTTGCAAATTTCATGAATAAATTTCCAAGTTATGATCCTAGTAGAAACGAAGTGTGTTTTTACTTAGTTTTACATGTTTATAATATATTTCTCATTCATATGTATGTGGAAATGATAGTTTAAAATATAAGAATACGATAATAAAACAAACATACCATAAATCCTAAAGGGATGTTTTGTATTTGAATGATTATCAATATGGGTAAATATTTCTCTCATATTTTCTTCTAGTTGTGATTTATTATGTATAAATTATTACAAATATTCCTCATTATATTATTATAAAAGTAAGCAATATTCAGATTAACTATATCGAAAATCTTAATGTTTTTGGTTATAATAATGTCTTTACACATTTTCAGTGGTACTTTTAGAAATAAGCAAATGGGATACATAGGTTTATATGCTTCTTGACCTATAATTTATCAGCCTACTTCTTATATTGTTTTGGGAATTAAGTATGAGATGTGCTAAAAGAAATAGATCAGTATGTTCCTTCACTAATCTCATCCCTAGTGCTAAAAAAATTGCAATAATTTGCATGTGAAATAAATATTCAACACTAAATTTATTCTTAATGTTTAAGCAACTGTACTGCATTGAGCAGGAAGCTATATATACTTAAGGACAGAAATGGATGCAAGAGACAGCCCCATGTCCAGTGAGGTGAAAGCAAGGGGCACAGACCTAATGAATAATTCATGCAAATTATTTGAGAGAAAGTGAGATAAATGCTTGGTCAATTACATGACATTGAATTAAGAAGTGATTACTCAAGGTAAATCCAAGGAGAAAGGAATTTAGAGGAAAGGATCTTCAGGATTCATTTTTGAAGGATGAGGAACATAGAATAATTATGAAAATGAGGTCAGAGAATCCTAAGAAAAAGAAGGCTTAGTAAGTCCATATTCACAGAAGCAGGAAGAACATGAGATTATTATGTCATGAAGAAGCATGAACAAGAAAGAGTTTAAGTTTAATCCGGTGGGAAGTTCACCAAAGGTAGACAGGACAGAGCTGGGGACAAACTGTTCTTGGACGGATAAGCTAGTCAAGTGATGGTCAGCAAACAGTGCAAAAATCCTGACATGCATTGGTATATTTTTATAGTCTTAGATTAAATTCAGCTTTATAGTCATGGTGTTCACTAAACAGGAATTTAGGTTCAGAGCTTTTCTCTCTAAGAACTAGACATTACAGAAATTCAGGAATCAAGCTGTCCCCAATTCTACTTGCAATGCGACATTCTAACATTTGAAGACACATAGCTTAAGTTTTAGAATGTGATTTGACCAGTGTAGTATTGATAAGTGGTAATTTCAATTAATATATACAGAATTAAGATTATATTAAGATATTGCAAAAGCTAAAGATTTAACATATACACTTTATCTGAGTAATGAAGGATTAAGCACTTGTTTTATCATCCTCTGCTTCAAACTAACTTGCAGGGCTTAACAATGTAATAGAAATTAGAGATTCATTCATTTTGAGAACTAAAACTTTAATCTTCAGAATCCTTCCTAATAGGATCAATGCAAATGTCTTTGAAAACTCTGTTGTTATTTTTAAAATGTAATGTCACAGAACAATAATTCAATCCCATTATCTCAGAGTTGTTTTATTTAACTTAAGTTTGGGTGGCATTCCATACCTGGATACTGTATTTAAATCACGCCCCTTTCCTCCAACACCTCCTGTGCTATTCCTCACTCTATCTTAAATTTATAACCTCTTCTTTAATTATTGTTAAACACACACTCATAAACACACGGACACATACACACACCATATATATAAACACAACCTAATGAGTCCACTTAGTGTTACTAATATGAACATCTGCTTATGGCTGACCATTTGTGCCTGGGATTGGATAACCAATCAAGGTATTTGTCCCTGGAAAAAACTGAATCTTGCTCACTCAACAGTAATTGATTGTCTGTAACTCTTCATCCAAGGACAAAACCTTGTGAAATTTTCTCAGTCCACTTTAGAATATCAAGCAGAATTTTCATTGTGCATATTTTCTTTAGACAACTAAGTTAGTGAAATATCATAGATGTATTTTCCATATCATGTTGAAAGGACACTGTCTAGCAGTATGCATCCCGGTCTTCTGAAATTCACATATACCCACTCTATAATGTTTCCTGAGCCTTAGGCTTGTGCTGTAAATGTATCGATTGGGGCAAGACATACCATGGTAAATTGTTCCCTTAAGTTTGACCAGACATGGATCTCTGTAGTACTTTCTATCTACAGAAAGGAAGAAAGAAGGAAGAGGAGAAGAGATGAGGAAGAAATGAAGAGTGAGAGTTACACTTATCTATGTATACTGAATTATACAAGTATTTGTCTTTGGAAATTGAGCAGGAATAGAGACAGGTAACTTAGTAGTAAACATGAATTAATTAAAATTCTTGCCAACTATTGAGATAAAAGTATCCTCAATGAAAGAAAGAAGATAGATAGTCAACATACAATTCAAATAAACACTCTGAAAAGGGCTATTCTTTTTCACTATCCTTGGTAGACAGGTCTATTGAAACATTGAGACATATTGTGAAGAATTATGAATGCATTGAGATGTTGACCTACTTTGGATACATCTGGATCAAAAAACAAAGAATTTTCTGACTATACATTAAGCAGCAGTGTGAGCATCATTTGCATTCCCTTTCAAATGTCTATGCAGAAACCTTTGGAGGGCTTACTCAAGCAATAGGTTATATTGGAGCCAACACTCTAGCACACCTCAATCTTAGAGAATTCCAGTATTTCAAATGTCCAGTGTCTTTTCTATCCTGCCTGTTCTAGTACTATACATTACCTATATTATTTGGGGGCATAAATATGTGTACATTGTGATGGAGAATGATATTCTACCTTACATGCCTGTGGTAGTCATAGAAATTATAGGATGTAACAGAAGCTTTTAGAGTCTGTGCTCCAATGATTTGGAGTCATGCAAGAAATCGATGAAAAACTGTCTTGCAATAATCATCCTCCTGCTTTTGTCTGACAATTTAAGTTCTTAAAGCTAAGGGAAAAATTGATTATTCTCATGGTGACAGGTGGCCATCAGAATCGGATGAATTATTCAGTGACAACTCTCCTCAACAGGCTTTAAGAAGTTACCCTGCCAGTGTCTTCCCCTTGTTTCTCAATCTGTCACCAAATGGATTATACCTACTAATCTTTGTGCAATACTATCAAATGCAAGCAAGCATTCACCAATATCTCCAGAGATGATGAATCTCAGAAGTCCTCCAGCCACTGCACATCACATTTTTTTTTTTTTACTTTTATAGTAATGCTAGCTATCTTCAAGGCTCAAGGAGGTTTTTAATACATTAATAGCACTCTTACTAAAACAAATTAATGTGGTAGTATTGTGTTCCCCAAAATACTGTGTATGCTAATAAACTTATCTGGGGTCAGAGAACAGGACAGCCACAATATTAAACATAGAGGATAGGCAGTGGTAGCATACGCCTTTAATCCTAGCATTCCAGAGACAGAAATCCCTCTGGATCTCTGTGAGTTCAAGGCCACATTGGAAATGGCCAGGCATGGTGACCCATGCCTTTAATCCCAGAAAGCACACCTTTAATCCCAGGGAGTGGTGGTAGAGAGCAGAAAGGTATATAAGGCATGAAGAAACTCGAGGCATTTGGCCTGGAGAGGCCTTTGGCCTGGAGAAGCATGTGGCTGGTTAAGCTTTCAGGCTTCTAGCAGCAGTTCAGCTGAGACCCATTCTGGATGAGGGCTCGGGGCATCCAGTCTGAGGAAACAAGACCAGCTGAGGATTCAGCGAGGTGAGATAGCTGTGGCTTGTTCTATTTCTCTGACCTTCCAGTATTCACCCCAATAACTGGCCTCAGGTTTGATTTTATTAATAAGAACTTTTAAGACTCATGCTACAAATTAATTCTGTTTTTTGTTTATTTGTTTGTTTGCTTAATGTCAGGTCATTATATATTTTTGTATATTGCACAAATATCTTTTTCTTTAAATTTACTTATTGAGCTCCAGCAGCTCAGTAGTAGGTAAGACTCCTATGGGCAGGCAGCTCCACCACTGCCACCACTCGTTGGACTATTTAACCTAAAAGACCCACTCTGTTCCTCAAACCCAATGAAACCATCCTCCTGCTCCTTGCTCCTCCTCCTCCTCCAAACATCTCCCACAACATCAGCAGCTCCTAGAGGCAAAGGTACCACCTGCAAATTGAAAGAAGAGCCCTAGCAGCCCATCAGCAAATTAGACTCCTGTGGCAAAGCATTCCACCGCCACTACTCATCGAAACCTATAACCTATATGACCCACTCTGCTGCCCAAACTCACTGAACCCATGATTTCCCCCCTGGACAAACATCGCTTGTAAAATCAGCAGCCCCTAGAGGCACAAGCATCACTTGCAACAATTGGAAGAAGAAATGAGTGACTAGTCTTCTAGCTAAATTGCCCCAATCTCTAGGCCCTAAGGCCCAGGGCACATCCCATGCCCCTCCCCTTACCATCTCAGCCTCAGTAGTCAGCCAGCAGGTAGGATTCCTGCAGACAGTTCATTACACCACCGCCACTACCCACTGGACTCTGTAAACAGCAAGACCCACTCTGCCACCCAAACCCACCAAACCCATCATCTTCCTTCCACCTGTCCAAGCATCCCCCATAACATCAGCAGCCCCTGTAGTCACAATTACCACCCATACCAATTAGAACAGCCACAGGCAAAACCTATAGAGTTGAAAAAACAAACTCTGTAGGAACAGGTACAGCCCACACCAGTGCAACACGAATCTTAAGAGGTTTTATAACAAAATACCTGGAACCAGATATTGGGGTAAAAGCTGAAAGATCAGAGAGGCAGAGCAGCAAGCTACTACCTACCTCTATGAAATCCTCCACCAAAAGAGAGTGAGCTCCTCTCCCTATCCTGCCTTATCACTTTCTCTCTCTGCCCAGCGCCATCACTTCCTGTCTGTCTGTGCAGACCTCCAGACTTCTATGGTTAACTAGTGGTTAGCTCCTCCTTCTAATTTTAGGCAAGCTTTATTTGTTAGAGCACAAATAAAATATCATCACATTTCCACTTTTTTGTCTAAAATTAAAAAAAAGTTTAAAATTAATATAGGAAAAAACTATATAAAATAAGTACAATAACTATAATATATACAGGCAATAAATACATCTACAGTGTCTAGTCCATTTGCATTTGACAAATTCAGAGAAAATACTCCATTATCTATCCTATTTTGGTGAGTCCAAAATGTACCTAATTTGCTTTTTGTCAGGGCTGGGTGGGACCAGAGAAACTTTTGGCTACATTTGGCATACACACCATTGGACGTTGATCCACATAGACCTAAGAAAGCTTAAAGATACTGAATGCACAGAAATGGAGCCACACTGGGCTTCCTAATCTAATAGTCTCATGCAAGCAGCAGGTCAGAGACTTGCTACCTGTGAGATGGAGCTGGCCGCCAGCCGTCATAAGACATGCAGCCCACTGTGGGGCAGATTTAGCTTTTGCTGGTACAGATGAAACAAAGAAAGAAGAAAGAGAGAGAGAGAGAGAGAGAGAGAGAGAGAGAG
>CABHPR010126357.1:0-12903 GCA_902168415.1 Peromyscus melanophrys | reverse complement strand
AGAAAGAAAGAAAGAAAGAAAGAAAGAAAGAAAGAAAGAAAGAAAGAAAGAAAGAAAGAAAGAAAGAAAGAAAGAAGGAAAGAAAGAAAAAGGGTTTCTGGGCTACATACTGCTTGATGGAGGCATAGACTCACTGCTCCCCAGAGTCAGGCCATGAGCATGACTTTCCCAGAGCTGCCAATAAAGGTACCTCCACCATGTTGGGAAGCTGAGGTGGGTGAAGCCAGCCACCTGCGAAGCCACTTTGGTCCTAGCCACTCTGCAGTTTAAATCAAAGTCAGCCACTACATTAAACATAAAATTCAATCAGTGATAGAACGTGTCTTTAATTCTAGTATTCAGGAGGCAGAGATTCATCCAGAGCTCTATGAGTTCAAGGTCACACTGGGAACAGAGCCAGGCATGGTGGCACACACCTTTAATCCCAGCACTAAGAAGGAAGTAAGATGGCAGGGCACAGAAAGGTATAAGGCTTGAGTAAACAGGATGTCTCTCTCTTTAGACTGAGGATTTCATAGGATGTTCATATTTCTGTGTTGCAATTGGTAAATATCTTGGTTTAGATCTCAGTATTTGTTGGTATTAGATAGGCATTAGATGGCTCAGTTTCTCATATTACTCAGTTAGCAGAATTCACTATTGAATCAGCACTTATATGAAAACATACATAGTAATAGAATACAATAAAATGTAATTATGATGTACTAGTATATCACCAATCACTATAAAACCAAGCATAGAACACTGCTATACAATATGCTGTGAAATTCCAACTCACTAAGCATAAATGTAGAAAAAGTAAATGAAGAGATTAAAAGAGAAAGAGAGAGACAGAAATAGAGAGAGAGAGAAAGGAGAGAGAGAGAGAGAGAGAGAGAGAGAGAGAGAGAGAGAGAGAACTAGGTGAGAAGCCAAGTTAATTAAATCCAAGAGGAGAAAAAAGTAAGAGATTAGGGAACAAAATAACAGGAAAAGTAATACATGTCAATAATGAAAAAGTTCACAAAATTAGATATTTGAGAAGGGTAATATGATACAAAAATAAAAGGGTATTTAAAATACGATGACATCAAAACATTAAGGGAACACACAATGATGAGAAAATCCCTTGGAGGGAATATAAGTAAAACAAAGTTTGAGGGAGGGAAGGAGAGAGAGAGAGAGACAGAGACAAACAAAGAGAAAGAGTGAGAGAGATACAGAGAAGGAGAGAGACAACTGGAGAGAAAAGGAGGAAAGGAGAGGGTGACAGAGACAGATAAAGAGAAAGATAGGGAGAGAAAGAGAGAGAGAGAAAGTGAAAATTATTGAAATATTAGATAATGGTGGGAAGTATATAGACAAAGTTAGGCCAATACCTGAATGGTGGATGAAAATAAAACTTTTGGGAGCATCAGGGAGGAAATGGGTAAGGAGAAGAACATGATCAAAGCATATGATATAAAAAAATAATTGAAGCTGAGTGATGGTGGTGCATGCCTTTAATCCCAGTACTCGGGAGGCAGAGGCAGGCAGATCTCTGTAAGTTCGAGTCCAGCTTGGGCTACAGAGTGAGTTCCAGGAAAGGCGAAAAACTACACAGAGAAACCCTGTCTTGAAACACCAAGATAAATAAATAAATATATAAATAAATAAATAAATAATAAATAAATAATAAAAAATTTTAAAAAACATAATACTTTAAAATAATTGTGGCAAAGTAAAAATCCTATTAAACAGATGGTTTAGAGTTGAGCCAAGCAAGCACCATCAAACGAATACAAAGACAAAGAAGAAACAAAGATGGTGTGGTTTAGAACATCTTCTTTCTGGGCCTGGGAAAACTGGAACTGCATGTGGAGTAGTTAGTTGACCTTCTAGATTTCTGTCTTTCTTGTGGTATAACTGTTGCTGATTCTGTATTGGACAAAAGTCAAAAGTCTATTTGATCTTGGGTTTCTACCCATAACCTTTAGGCCATGGGATTACAGTCTACAGGATGTGTAAATTCTCTTCCTTTCACAAGGCTATACAGTTATATCCCTGGAATGGCTCATATTTAATTGTGGGTGTGTCAAAACTGTTTTAAGATTATAGAAACCGTCTCTAGCCCTGGGATTGTTATAGGCAAGTGCCTTACTTCTTATCTACAAAGTTTCCTAAGTATTCATCACTCTTTTGTGGATAGTAGGTACAACTTTGTAACTTCAGAATTTTGGGGCTATCCAGTGAACATATACAAACTACCTGATAATATCTGAGCCTCAGGCTCAGAGCTTTTAACCTCCCTGATAATTCTCAGTTAAGAATGTCTATTTTGGCACAGATAATAAGAGTGTCTTCCTTGTGCAATTCTCTTCCCGAGACCATCATTTTGAGACCTGTTCCTTTGGTCTTCTCAGGATATCTCCATCCCCTGCTCACCATAATCTCTTTATGGGCCTTACTTGACCCAGGGCCTATGGAAGGGCAAAATGTGCCTTCCTGACCTGTGTTTTTTTTTCCACTCCAGGCACCCAGAACAATAAATTCTCTATGAAGATAGCAACATGGCCACTTTCTTTCAACCCAAACAGAATGAGAAAGTGTGATTTCTCTTTGGCAGTGACTCACCCATCCACCAAAGGAATACTGTCCCATCAATTCCTGCAAAATTACTTGAATCTGGAAAGGACTAAAGGCAGTGCTTGCCTTCTTTTCTCTGGTATATATTTTAGAAGTGAGTTTGTCCACCCTGAACTGTTGGAGGACAAGAATGTGCTTCTTACATGTGATTCTTTGTCACTAATATCTTTTCTAATCATTTTTTTTTGTTTTGTGTATGTCTATGTGTTTTGGGCTACTCTTTACTTCCATTGTCAATGCCAATACTCTTCTTTCTGTTTAGAAAACAGTTTTCTTTTCTCCTTTACTAACTCAAAGAGGCAGACCATCAGTAGGTCATCTTAAACACTCCTAATTTATTCTTAATATAAAGTCTATATTGCTGTTTCTCTAGACTTTATCAGATTTCTTCATAAGGTTACTTTAGAAACATACAAACTAACATATTTTGTAACACTTTCTTCTATAATAATCTGTAAATCCAATGATGGACCTCAGCCAATTATTATGAAAAGTAAAAATCTGAACTTTCCCCCCTAATTTTCAAAGAACATTAACGTAGCATTGATTTTTTTCCTTGATGTGAAATTTGTCTTTATCTATCTTGCAGTAGTTTTAATGAGAGGTGTCACCCACAGACTTATGTATTTGAACACTTGGTCTCCAGGGGGTAGCACTGTTTGGAAGGTAAATGTTTGCTGGAAGTATGCTTCTTACCCAGCCAGCTTTTGCTTATGGTATTTAACCACAGCAACAGGAAAAAATATCTAACGTGGGTCTGGTTGGATTTAGGTAACAGACACTAACTAGCTCCTTCATGGTAAAATTAGAAGCAAATAAGATAAATTGACTTTTAAAGTGTATATAGAAGGGACATAAAGGTGAAACAAATTTATTCACCTTTAATGGGACAGCAATATTAAGAAATCAGGTTGTATATTGGGTAATTTATTCATTGAATTTCAGTATACTCTCAGCAAATTAGATGCTAATGATGTGCCCTGCCGAAGCTTCTATGAGATCTGCTAGTCAGAGAAGGGAGCTGGACAACACTGATGTGGATGGACAGTGGCTGACATCTGCAGATTATGCTGAATTGCCAATGAAAGACTGTGCTAGAGTAGCTGGAAAAACAGTGTCCAAAAAGACAAAGGAAGAGAGGTTCCATCCCTTGAAATGAGTTCTGGGAGAGCTTCTCTGAAGAACTGAATAAAATGCTGTAACAAATGTTAGTTAGTAACAAATAGCAAGAATGGTCCATTGAGAAATGAATGGAGACGATGCAAATGTTGAAATAAACATCAGCTCTTTCTGTCCAGCTGTGCTTTGATTTATTTTGGATGATTTACCTTTCCAGACTTAATGGATACATCCACTTAAATAGGGAGATAGCAAGTAAAAAGTAGAAACATTTCAAACGCACACACACACACACACTCACACACACACAAATAGATGGGATTCAGCTGAGGGTCAAGGTAAAAAGTAAGTATGGTATAAAAGTTAAAAGATCCACCTTCCTAAAGTAGCAGTACAAACGTAGAAAGATTTTTTTTATTTCAATAGCTTTACCTGATAGAATTGAGTGTATGAGCTAGCACTGTGTCCTTGGGTCTTGGATAGCTTTTATTAGAATAAAGGAAAGAAAAGTTAGGTAATAGGTACCTTAACATCAATAAAACATAAAAATGCTTTGAGGGAGTGTCTCTGCATTAATTTACTCCATGGAAGTATGTATTTTCAACTAATGGATCTGAGATATACCCCAGTTGTCCTATGTGATTTCACTAATTAAAAACATTTCAAAAATCTTTTTATACTGGATTGTTCTAATAGCCATATGAATGGAGAGATGACACTGGGTTTGTACACCTTCCACATTCTTCCCTTTCAGTTTCAGAACTGTGTGACTCTTTAGAAGGGTTTTCGGAATTTAGTTATTCCACAATCTGATTCTTTTTATTCTCTTCAATGGGGTGATTACTATTTATGCTAAACGTGAAGCTTACAGTGTTCTATATGGAAATATGTCCTTGAATTTTCATTCTGAACTTCTTTTCTTTCATTTAAATTATTATCTTGTCAGCTTAATTTAGCTGAAAATAGTGATTGAAGCTGGAAACACATGCCTTATGTACATCTAAAAAAATATTGTAGGTACCTTTAAATATCTGTTTTGGAAAATAACAATTTTCCTGAAACTTATTGGATATATCTTAGAAAATACATTTGCCTTTAAAAAGAATTCACAAGTAAGATACAGACTTGTCAAACATTTTGCTTTCTTTGACAACATGATAGGCTTTGTCAGTAGCAAGAAAGAACATGTACAATTCATCTTGATTCTAGGAAAGTGGTGCCTTCTCTTCCAAATGAAACATTTCTTTCTTTCTCTGACAGCACTGAGCATGTTTTAGATAATGTTATTTCTGTGTAAATACTTTGCTGGTCAAGAGCTTAAACACAACCATTAGCAAATTGTAATTTAGTATTGATTCAGGGGTTGTTTTTCTATTCTTACGCCAAGTCTCTCCTGATATAATCTACTACTTTGAGCAAGAGCCTGGAAAATGGAATGTCAAGACTTCAGTGTACCAAAGGTGGAAGTTGTGAACTTGAACTGAAGACAAGATTGACTCACCTTATTAAGTGACAAATACTACTCACTGTAATTACTTTATGTTCTCCTCTCCTAAGCTGTAGATTGGACATAAGATATGATCTTTACAAGTGAAACTAGATGAAGAATATAAGATCAAAATCTTGGCAATTTTACACCCTGGAAATAATGTAACATTTCTAAAATTAAATTGTAATATCATAAATAGAACAGGAAAGAAACCAGAAATAAGCAGGTGACAGTTACCTGTCCTTGTGATAAGACATTTAACCAATGCTGACACATTTGAAGATGAAACATCACTGAAAGAAATTTAAAGGTGACAATCCCCTATATCACACGGGATGCCATTCCTCCTTGATGAATGGAGCCTGTCATGTGAGTATGAGCATATTTACAAACTGACTGGTGGACTATACAACATATTGCATCATGTTAAAGTAGCACATATTGGAAGGAATCATGTGCAGATTGTGGAAGCAAGTAACTCTGGGGGCTTAGAGCTGCATTTACTGTTGGGTGATAACACATTGTGCTAAAGCTGAACACCTTGCTCAGAAAGAATTTGCTTATGAAAAGAAGAAATCAAAATGTGAAAAAGACAGTTATATCCTCCAGATTAGTCTCTGCATTGGCAGGAATAAATATGGGAGAATGGGATTGCTATTGGTTTACTTCTTATTGTTGATGGCAAGATGCAAGAGAAAGTGAAAGAGAATACAACTCACATATGTGCTAAAAAGCCTTTTCTTCCTAGGATCCAAAAACTCTCAAACCTATAGAAGGAGGAAGAAGAGTAAGGTAGAAGTGATAAATGATAATGATACCTTTCAAATGTAACCTTTAACCTAGATGAACAGATAGTCCATGATTCAGCATTCAGGTATTTACCTTAATACTAATCTTGTATTGGAAACCATAAATATAAATAATCTGCATACATTCTACTTTAAGTGAGGAAGATTTTTAAATAAGACATTCTCACAGTCTGACTTTGATGCTATAGAGCATGGGAGAAGATGTGATCATTCTGAGTGAAGTGGAAGTGTTAAGTCTAAGCAATGTATCTACTTATCTTTTCTTGAGGCAAAGGCTTCATTGTCTGCGGCAATGAAATCGGTCCCAGATAACTGGCTTAGATGTTCCACAAGGGGTTCATGGGTATCACCATCTGTGATCCCCATGTATTCCAGGGATTTCAAGACACTAGAGGCAATACATGCACAGCAAGGTAAGAGAGTGTTTGATTCCTAGCTCACAGAAATGATAAGGCTGTATTTACATGAACATGAAGAAAGACATTGTCACGGAGCGGTGGTGGCACACACCTTTAATCCCAGCACTCATGAGGCAGAGGCAGGCAGATTTCTGTGAGTTCACGCTCAGCCTGGTCTACAGAACGAGATTCAGGAAAGGCACAAAGCTACACAGAGAAACCCTGTCTTGAAAAACCAAAAAAAAAAAAAAAAAAAAAAAAAAAAAGACATAAGACATTGTCATCAACAGTGATGGGACTGGTACGCAATTTTGGTGGCATATATAAGCCTGATAGTGGGTCATAATGTTTAGGAGGTAAGAGAGGCTCTGTTGAATCTACATAATTTAGAGGAGGTTATAAATGTAGTTTGTATGGTGCTGAATTACACAAGAGTCGGTAACAGAAGAGAAATCAAATGGCCATGGTCCCTTGAAGACAAATATGGCAAGGATGGTTTTAAGCTAGTTACTAGAGGGGAAAACAGGAGAAGAGTAAGAAAACTGCCATGCTTATGAAGCTTTGAGAGGCTTTAAAGCAAAACTCATGAAATATATGAGATAAGGAATTAATTATTCTATCATTGAGGAAGGCTTTTTGTTTGCTTGTTTGTTTGTTTTGGTGATGGGCATTTATAGTGAAGAGGTCCACAGACGCTTATAAAATAATCACTCAGAAGCTTAATATTATTTACAAATTGTATGACTTATGGCAGGCTTCTTGCTAGCTAGCTCTTATAACTTAACTCAACCCATAACTATTAATCTATGTATCACCACCTGAGTCCCATTACATGTTGCTCCTTTAGGGGCTGGCTTGCTCTCTCCTACCTCTCCCTTTTCTTCTTCCTGTCTCTCTCTTTGGATTTTCCACCTGCCACTAAGCTGCCTTGCCATAGGCCAAAGCAGCTTATTTGTTAACCAATGGGAGCAGCATATATTCACAGCATACAGAAAGACATGCCCCAGCAAGCATTGTTTTCTGAAGAGATTCTAAGGGAGTCAATATATCGAGAAGAATTTGCTGTTATTGTACTATAGAGTGCCTAACCTTCACACAGCAGAATTAAGTATAACATATTACCCCTCCCAGGCTTCAAAAACATTGCAGAATAAGAGGTAGAATGATTAAAAGAGCCAAAGAGAGGGGTCATATGCCACAAAACAATTTCTTATTAATTGGAGAATCTCTGCTGTGAAGTGAAGAGGGTTTATAAGAATGACAATGCTTATTAATATTGAAGAATTGAAGAGATAAGAAAACTACGAGATTCACAAATATATCCTTAGAGTTAATGTAAGGTATATAAAACAAAAGAGAACAACAACAACAGAAAAAAAAAACTAGGAAATGAAGATTCTGTCTTAGGGCTGCATGTAAATTGAGCTGAGGATTCCAAGCACCTAACTTTAGAGGAATGTTAATCATATGAGGAGAACTTTTACATGATGCCTCTAGGATCTCCTAAATCTCACCTCATCCATGTTTCCTATAAGTAAATGTAGGTTTTAATCTGTAGTGTGTACCCATTTACTAATGTTTTTCCATCAAAAGTCATGCAACATATCCAAAGATATTATTTTAGAAAAACACATCCCATGCAGGACCTCTTTCTAATCCTTCATGTAAAATCTACTTTGGTTTCTAATTAACTCCAACCTCAGATCTTCGAGTCTTTTTTATTTAGCTTCATTGACTTGTTCTTCTCTTTCAATAGTGTGTAAGGACATTATATTTGCTAATCTCTGTGACTGAAATATCTCTGATTGCAGACTGCTAATTTCTTTTCATTTTATGAATCTCTTTTTAAATTGCATTTTCCTAGAGATGCATTATCTTATATCATCAGTAGTGTCAAAACATTTACTTTGCTTTCCACCATAATATTTATGATCATTGACTTATTTATAATTTGATTTATTTACTGTTTTAATATGTCTATTTAAGTTTCTTAGTACATTTTCATCTAAGTGTGAGCAGGGAAGGGGGGGGTCTCATGAGTCCCATAGTGTGCATATAAAAGTCATTATACAACTTACATTAGACAGTTACCTACTTTTACCAAATGGGTGCTGGGGATGATATACTGGCCATTATGATGGTTGGCTAGTGTTTTTATCCATTGATTCATCATATTGAACTTGATAATGTTTATTGAGATCAAAAGGTAAACTGGTCCTGCATTCACTGATGCATACAGACTGGTTTGAATTTAGACTAATTAACTGTAAGGTACTGCACACAGATTTTGTAATGTATTATCTACTCTTTAAGTACTGTCAGAACACATAACCCTGGTAGTGGTTTAGCATACAAGTACAGCTGTGTAAGCTCATACTCAAGGTTGTTTGTACCTACCACATGATAGTCACCATCAACTTCCATGTGAACAAAGAAGAGACGATGGAAAGGTATAGTTAAGAAGGTATTCTGAAATGCAAGCAGGAAGCACCCCTTTCCAGAAAATATTCTCCTTACTTTTCTATCATCTGGAATTTTAAAAATTATTTATTGATTTCTTTGTACCTGCCAACAAGATAAAAAAGGCTAAGGTTCTGGTTCCTTTATCTGAAAGTTTTCTATTCCTGAAGAGAAGTTTACCTTCAAACAGTTCTATTATTTTAGGTCTGTTATATCTAGCCATCAGAAAGCACTGAATAATTTGTAAAGGTGAAGGAAATAAGTTCTATAAACATGTTTGTCTATCCAGTTTCTCCATAACATTAAAAGTACTTTTTTGATGCTCAATATTATTACACACTCTAGGCACTGTACCCTTTGTTACTCCCAAATTGGTAAGAATTTGCCTATTGTTCTACACCACAACATTGTTCTAGTTAGTCTTCATTTTACTCTCTGTGCATTGATCTATTATACATTACTGCATTTTATAATATGCTCTAACACTTTTAAATAGAGTATATTCAATATTTTATGAAATGTTTTAATAAAATATAAAATAATTCTTTTTGTTTTTTTTCTATTTTCCAGAAAACTGCAGTCTATGTGCTTATAAAATATTTGTTGAAGTAGTACACAATATATTACAAAATTTAGTTTTTTTTATGTGATAGTCAAATTTATTGTGTGGTCAGTTATTTTCATTATAAATATTTTAACATCCATTGGCATATATTTAAATGACCATGATTTATGCGTTTTGATAAAATATTTCATTTTTTCCAAATTTTACTAAATTATTTTATTCTAAAACTACAATGTCATTAATCAGGACTATTGCATTAAGCCTTAGAGCCCATACATCAGATTAAAAGGAAAGAAAGCTAACATATGAGTGTTTTTCTTCATAGTGAGGGAAATGCATTCAATTTTACAAGTTAAAGTCTACATATCAATATCCCAGAAATAGATTAAAGTAAATATGAACATCTCAAAGCAGTAACTATTATAGTGGTTAAATGACTAATGGACTTAGAAGACATACTTAGTCTATTTAAAAACATTTTCAAAAAGAATATGTGTAAGAGATATCAGGAGGAAAGAGGAAGAACTTACATTTTAATGGATACTGTGAGAAACATTATAAAATGTAAAGTGCTTCTATCAGTCATTCTTTATGAAAGAAGATGACTTCTTGAACTTACTTTTTACAAATAAAATGAACTTGAATATACAAAATGACCATAATTTTAGCACGTAAAGTCCAGTGATGCATCAAACCAAACAAACAACACAAACAAACAAGAAAAATAATTCAAAACATGAGAATCCTTAAAATTAGGAACTGGTACATTAGAACAGCATTTAGATTTCATCTCACCCTAGTTAGAATGACTAAGACCAATAAAACACCAGCCAATAAATGCTTTGAGGGCTTCTGAGAAAGAGAAACCCTTATTTATTGATGGTAGAAATGGAAACTGGAGCAGACACTTTGGAAACCAGTATGGAGTATCCTCAAAAGTACATTTACCATATCACCCAGCTATCCCACTCCTGTTCTCTCAGGACTAGACATGTTACTTCCCAGATACTTTCTCTATAGTATATCTTAAAATTTGTAAGGGTAACCTAACCAGCATCCATGCCAGTCTTTTATGTTTTATAAGAACTTTAAGATTTTTCTATTTCAGTAAAGAGTGTTGTGGGTAATTTGATGGGGATTGCATTCCTCTATGAATGACACAGTAGAATTGTAATTATCACAATATTAATTGTGCTAACCGATGAGGATGAGAAATCTTTCCATTTTCTAGTCTTTCCTCCTGATTCTACAGAAATTTAAAGTTTTCACTGTAAGGAGGGGTAGATTTTACCTCTTTGCTTAGGTATATTCCAGGATATTTTATTTTCTTTAAAGATATCATAAATAGGAGTGTGTTCATGGCCTTTTTCTCAGTGTGTTTGGTGTTATGGTAAAGACAAACTGTTGATTTGGGAATGTTGATTCTCTATCCCACCATTTTACTGAATTTTTTAATCTTTGTCCTGGTCTTGTTTATGCAGCCATTTCTATGAGAGACTGTTTCGCAGCAGACTTCCTGGTATTCTGGCTCTTACCATCCTTCTGTGATGGTCTTTGCGTCATAGATGCAGTAGCTGTGATGTAGGTGTATTATCCTATATGTTGTGATCTCTATATCATCCAGTTGTGCTTTTCTGTGATGGAAATGTTCAGATCTCTAATATATAATATCATATCATTTGCAAACAGGAATAGTTTGAAATCTTCTATTCCCATATGTGTTCATTAATTTTGTTCTCTTGTGTACTGTTTTGGTAAAACTATTTTGAAAAGGAGTGAGCATAGTGGACAGCCCCTTCTCATTCCTGGTTTGAATGGGATTGCCTCAAAGTATTTTTCTTTAGTATGGTATTGGTTGTAGGATTGTCCTATACAGTCCTTATAATGCTGATACTCATTTCTTCCAGTCCTACACTTCACAGGACTTTTTATCACAAACACCTGTTGAATTTTTTCAGACTTTCTGCATTTACAGAGATGATCATATCATTTTGTTTTTAAGTCAACTTATATAAATTTATTACATTTATTGACTCACATACTTTGACACATCCTTGCATCTCCTGGATAAAGTCAACTTCATCATAGTGAATAATCTGTTTTATAAATTTCTGTATCCACCTTTCAAGCATTTTATCGAATTTAAGCTTCTTTGTACACCTTTAGTTTTATTTTTTGTTGTGCTATACCTGGTTGTGTATTAGAGTAAATACTGGTCTCTTGGGAAAAGATTGGAAATGCTCCTTCTCGGTCCAATTTAAGAATAAAATTTTAAGAAGTATTGTTTGTAGATGGTCTTTGAAAATCTGGTAGAATTCTGCTGGGATTCTATCCGAGCCTCAGGTTTGACTGTAAGAACTCTTTTTTATTACTGTTGCAATTCTTCATTCGTCATAAATCTGCTTAGGTTGTTGATGTCTTCATGTTTTTACTTTAATAAGATTTGAATGAATCCATAAGTATTGCCTATTTTTTTTCAGATTTTTTTTGAGTATTGATTTTTAAAATAGTCCTTTATAATTTTCTGAATTTTTTTGGTGTCTGTTGTAATGTTTCCTCATTGCCTTCTGATTCTGTTATTTTGGGGCGGTCTATTTTTTTTTTGGTTAGTTTAGTTATGATAATTTTGAATTTGTTCATCTTCTCAAAGAACAATATATTAACTTCATTTAATTTTATTTTGCTAACATCATCTTTTTAATTAATTTCTATTCTGATTTTATTATCTCAGATGTCCATTGGATCTATGCTTGAGACTCCAAAAATCATACAGACTATTGCTGTTGTGCTGGGTGGCCTCCTAGAAGTTGAGGACAAGCTTCTATTGCTGAAGATACCACATACTTGGGACACAGGATATGGATACAAGAATTCTTCCCTGAGGACTAGCTGCCATAATATTAGAAAAATCTAGTCTAGTTTGCAAGGGAGGACAGCAATTAATAGTCCTACCAACCTGTAACTCTATGACCACAGCAATGAATAATGTGTTAAGACATCTTTAAAAGTGCAATAGTAGCACTTATATATAGGCTATAACCAACAACTGGATACTTTGACTTAAGGCTCACTCAGTAAGAAAAAAACAGTGGAGAGAATCAGGCAAGTGATATTCATTCTCTCTTTTCTGCCATCCAGTTCAATCCCCAAATCTTATTCATAGCTCTATAGCAAAACACTTGCTATGGCCTCCTATTCTTATTTGTCACAATTCTCAGGGTTGCTTTATGAACATAGATGCAAAAGTACTCAACACAATACTTGTAAGTTGAATACAGAGCACATAAAAAAGATCATTTGCCAGGCGGCAGTGGTGCACACCTTTAATCCCAGCACTCGGGAGGCAGAGACAGGTGGATATCTGTGAGTTTGAGGCCAGCCTTGGCTACAGAGTGAGATCCAGGAAAGGCATAAAGCTACACAGAGAAACCCTGTCTCGAAAAACCAATATATATATAT
>CABHPR010126354.1:0-26571 GCA_902168415.1 Peromyscus melanophrys | reverse complement strand
CAGTGATGAATGAATGTCATGTGACCTGTGACATAGATATTCTGTTCCTCCTCACCCTCCTTAACCACTTACAATTGTTGCCTCTGGGAACCATTCAGGATATTCTTTAACAATTCACTCTTGTATGTAATAGGCTATTTTATTCTCATGACTAACACAATAAAATGCAATATGATGTGTAATTAAAAAGGTGTTGAGGACGGAAATAGGATGGGAATATCTTTGACCCTAGATCTTTCATTACATTTATCATATCCAAAGTACATGAAACTTGCAATTTTTTTCAATTTTTTATTTCATTTTACTCTCTTATTTACAAAATCAGAGATCCATAATTTATTATTGCTAAGTGTGGTGATATTTTATTTGTGCTGAAATGTGGTGATATTTTATTTGTGCTTTGATAAATAAAGCTTGCCTGGAGAATCAGAGGAAAAAGAAAGCTGATATAAGTAAACAAAGAAGTCCGGCAGAGGTAGCACATGCCCTTAATTCCTTAGCAGGCAGGATTTCTGTGTATTCAAGGCCACACTAGGGAACAGAGCAAAGTGTGGTGACACACTCCTTTAATCCCAGTACCAACCATAGAACCCTGGATTTCTGTATAGAGAGACAGAAAATGACAGAGCTGTGTAGGAAGAGGAAGTAAGACAGCTGGGCTAAGGTAGCCAATCAGAGGGGAGAACAGCAAGGCAATAAAGGTGGGGGTAGACAGGAAGTAACTCGTTCCTTGGAAGCTGCAGAATTGGTGAGGTGTGGTTAGCTGGTGGCTTCCCATATTTCCCTGATCTCTCTAAGGCTTTACCACAAATTTCTAGCTCCATGTTTTTTATTTAATCAGACCATTTAGAAATTCAGCTACAGCTAAGACCTTCTATACAGAGTTCTGACTTTGTACCTTTGGCATTTTAATTGGACTTAGGTGTGCATTCTGACAGTGCATATGCTACATGATATCGATCTTTTAAATGTTGATAAGGTTACTGGAATTTTAATATTAATTTTTTTAATTTTCAATTATTAATGTAATTATCTTAAAATTAACTGAATAATTGTTTCCTTTTCTAAATATATAATTCTCTTGTGTGAGTTTATTATGTCATATTCTTGTTAAGGACGATGATGCAGTGGTCCACAGGAAAGAAAAGACACAAATTATGAAAAGAGATCCACTGAGGTATGGAAACATCTTGTATTTGTAACCTCTACATCTCTATTTATACTACAGAATGAACACTGGTTTGGTTTTGTTCATAACCAACTGCAGTATGAGAGGACAGCACAGTTTCTATGATGAGGTATAATATTACATATTTTAGAAACAAAGTTAAATTCTTAGTATTTGAATCAACCCTTTTCCAAGTAAAGGTGGCCTGTAGCTGAGCTTTGGATATGGACATATAATTTTAAAAAATCCTTTCTTTGTTTTTAATTGCAAAAACAAGACGGGAACATAGAAGTTTGACAACACAGGCAATAAGGTAGAGCTATGTCACTGACAAAACACACATGGCATAAATATGCATGGAAAATAACTACCTCTGAGCAGGTGTTAGAATCCAAAAATTCACATTTGAAGATCTACTAATTCTCTTAAAGAAAATTCAGTGCAAACTGATCCTTGTTTCTCTCATGGAACTGGAAAACTCACTGCACAATTTTAATGGTGTCTTCCTTTCTCTCCTTTCTGAAGCAGAAGTAAGACACATGATGAACCTGACAATCCAAAGGACGTTTAAGAGCAATTTTTATACACCACCAAAGGCAATGTCTTAAAGTAGGCATAATAAGAAAACAGTGCTATGCTATTACAAAACACTCCACAAAGCTCCAGGTATTGGGAGAAGAGGGTCCTTGCTATTTAGGGCAGGAGTTAAAAGATATTTTTCTACATAAATGGTAAGTTGGCTACTTTAATATGAGTCATTCATAAACACCAATAATAACCTTATTTAATTTACATTTAGTATGCAAGCCCCAGAATGAATAAAATTGTATCTTTCTGAGCACACACAGCAATAATCTACTTGTTAGCTCTTTGGTATATTAATATATCTAGAGAACATATATATTTAGTAAGTTAACTTGGGTATATAAAATAATTTATAATTTTTATTTAGTTTTGAATTCCTATAATATTTATGTAATATACATTAGTTATATAAATATGGCTTCCATTTGGTGTTCTAGACATTACAATAAAGAGACTAATATTAAAGCAGAATTACAATTTTCTTCTTGTCATTAATATTTATAGATTCAATGCCACAAAAATATTTTATGTTTTATTTATTTATTTCTCTATTAGCTTATTTTAAAGACAGGAATCTGCTGAAGTCTCAGTTAACTTTGACCTCACCATCCTCCTGCCTCAACATTCTAAATTCTTGAACAACAGTTGTATACACCCATGTCCAGCTGATCTTCTTTATAAAATTAAGCTTAAAAATCATCCTAGGCAGAGCCCCAGGTGGAGCTCCGGGAGTCCAATCAGCGAGAGAGAGGAGGGATTGTATGAGTGAGAGTTATTGAGACCATGATTGGAAAAAATACAGGGACAAATAGCCAAACTAGCAGAAACACATGAACTATGAACCCACAGCTGAGGAGCCCCCATGGAATTGGACCAGGCCCTCTGGATAAATGGGACAGTTGATTAGCTTGAACTGTTTGGGAGGCCCCCAGGCAGTGGAGCTGGGACCTGTCCTTGGTAGATGGGCTGACTTTTTGGAGCCTGGGGCCTATGCTGGGACACTTTGTTCATTCTTGGTATAGGGAGGAGGGGACTGGATCTGCCTCAGCTTAGTCTACCAGGCTGGGCTGACTCCCCAGGGGAGACCTTGCCTTGGAGGATGTGGGAGTGGGGGGTGTATTGGGGGGAGGGCTGAGGGGTAGGAGGAGGAAGGACGGGGAAATCCATGGCTGATATGTGAAATTAAGTTAATTATAAAATAAAAATTTTATATATATATATATGAAATCATCCTAAGGAAATTTTGGTTTTAGTAAAAGAAGATGTATTGTGTGAACTCCATTTAACCCCCTTTTAAATTCTTTCTGGGGTATGCCTTTTTTAATATTAGACATGTTGGCTATTGTTTGATATAAGAAATTGTCACTTACAAATGTAGCTATTATGTTCAAAATGATCTATTTTAAAAAGCATTACTTTTATTTGAGGTCATAGAGAAAATAATTATTTCAAATTGAACCAAATGATGGTTAACTACCCTCTGCCTCTTCTATTTCCAGGTTATATAAACATACTTATTAAATCTCAAAGACTTCAGAAGAAAAGAACACTGTCCCAGAGTGTATCACTTCAGGAAAGTATACAATTTACTGCAGCATCAGTAACATTGTTTAATCTCAAGGCTAACTGGCAATGCTATGTGGTGGTTAAAGACACCTGCCTTTGAAGCCTTTGCATTGACCTAACAGAGAAAGAAAGTGGAAAATATGGATCCCAAGTCTAAATCAGACAGATTCTGTTTATTTCTATATTTACCAATGATTATTAGATTGGATGGAACAGATGATGATGATGATGATAGATAGATAGATAGATAGATAGATAGATAGATAGATAGATAGATAGATAGATAGATAGATGATATAGATAGATAGATACATTATAGATAGGTAGATGTTAGATGTATAAATAGATAGATGATGATGATAGATAGATAGACAGACAGACAGACAGACAGACAGACAGATAGATAGATAGATAGATAGATAGATAGATAGATAATTAGATTGACAAACAGATAGATAGATGCAGTCCATAACAGACTACTTGGCTGCATGTCCTTTGGTCAAATTTATCTCTATTTTTTTCTCTCATAAATCCAATTTTTGAAATAATTTTCTCTCATATATTTCCCAATTATATTTGGTTTTCATATATTTAATATTTTAACATTTGAAATAAATTTCTTTTTTTATTAAGAGATTTTCTATTCATTTTACATATCAACCAGATTCCCCTGTTCTCCCTCCTGCCACCCCCAGTGTTGCCCCCCCAACCCACCCCCATTCCCACCTCCTCCAAGGCAAGGTCTCCCATGGGGAGTTAGCAGAGCCTGGTAGATTCAGTTGAGGAAGGTCCAAGCCCCTCCTCCTTGCACCAAGGCTATGTAAAGTGTCTTGCCATAGGCACTAGGCTCCAAAAAGCCAGCTCATACACTAGGGACAGGTCCCAATCCCACTGCCTGGGGGCCCCCTTAAGAGTTTGAGCTAAACAACTGTCTCACTTATCCAGAGGGCCTACTCTAGTACCATGGGGGCTCCTCAGCTATTGGTCCAGTTCATGTGTTTCCACTAGTTTGGCTAGTTGTCTCTGTACTTTTTCTTGATATCAACTTCATATGGAAAAACAAAATCCCAAGATAGCTAAAAGAATCCTGTACAATAAAGCAACCTCTGAGGTATCACGATCCCTGACTTCAAGCTCTACTATGGAGCTACAGTAATAAAAACAGCTTGGTACTGGCATAAAAACTGACATGTGGACCAATGGAATCGAATTGAAGACCCTGACATTAATCCGCACACGTACGAACACTTAATTTTTGACAAAGGAGCCAAAAGTGTACAATAGAAAAAAGAAAGTATCTTCCACAAATGTTGCTGGCATAACTGGATGTCACATGTAAAAGATTACAAATAGATCCATATCTGTTACCGTCCACAAAACTCAAGTCCAAGTGGATCAAAGACCTCAACAGAAATCCAGTTACTCTGAAGCTGATAGAAGAGAAAGTAGGAAGTAAACTTGAATGCATTGGCACCAGAGATCACTTCCTAAATTTAACACTAGTAGCACAGACACTGAGAATAACAACTAATAAATGGGACTGTTGGTGGGAATGCAAACTTGTGCAACCACTTTGGATATCAGTATGGCGGGTTCTCAGAAAACTGGGAATCAATCTCCCTCAAGACCCAGTTACACCACTGTTGGGCATATACCCAAGGAATGCTCAATCATACCACAAAGACACGTGCTCAACTATGCTCATAGCAGCATTATTTGTAATAGCCAGAACCTGAAAACAACCTAGATGCCCCTCAACTGAAGAATGGATAAAGAAAATATGGTACATACACACAATGGAGTACTACTCAGCAGAGAACAACAATGATATCATGAGGTTTACAGGCAAATGGATGGAACAAGAAAATATCATCCTGAGTGAGGTAACACAGACTCAGAAGGACAAATGTGGTATGTACTTACTCGTAAGTGGATACTAGATGTAAAGCAAGGGATAACCAGACTGCAACCCACAGCTCCAGGGAGGCTAGCCAGTAAGGAGGACCCTAGGAAGGATGCATGGATCACCCAGCAATGGAGAAATGGATGAGATCTACATGAGCAAACTGTGGGTGATGGGAGTAATGGAGGGCAAGGGATGGGGGAATGAGAGTTTAGGAGAGTGGGAGGTTTGAGCTGAAACGTGAACAGAGTGGGAGAACAAGGAAAGAGATACCATGATAAATGAAGGCACCATGGGAAAGGGGAGAAGCAGAGTGCTAGGGAGGTTCCCAGGAATCCACAGGGATGACTTCATCATAGACTACTGTCAATGGTCAAGAAGGAGCCTGAGCTGACCTACTCTGGTGATCAAATGGCTGAATACCCTGTCATCATAGAACCCTCATCCAGTGACTGATGAAAGCATATGCAGAGATCCACAGCGGGGTCCCGTCCCAGGTAGAGCTCCAGGAGTCCAATTGACAGGAGAGGAATGATTCTATGAAATAAATTTCTATTAGTATTTAAACTCTGTGCTATGTGTTATTTTATCTTATTTCCTATTTTGAAAGGAATACTGATATCATTACAGACTCTGGCCTTTTGGAATCTAATTGTTCTAAATCCAAAGTACAAGAGTGTCTTTGTAGAAAACATTTCATAAGTGGCCGATTTCTCTTGAACAACTTGACTTTTTGATGCATAGTACAAAATTTCTTTTATAAATTTGGGCCAATTTACAAGTTAGATATAACTTAAAATGTATTGTGTTTGTGTATGTAAAGTTAAAATGATATCTTGTTTCAATTTTTGCTTCTGTAAATGCTACTTTTTAAAGAGTTTTATTTTTATATTTGTAAAGGATTTTGACATATTCTGCTTTCCAGTGTGTGTATAATTCTATTTAAATATTATTAATGCCCATGGTATTAAGATATCATAAAGTACCACTGAAAACTGCAAATTTCATCAGTATTAAGAATGATTCAGAGTAAATTCTGCTGTACAATTTGATTATTATATTAAGAATATTAAGTTAATGCATATTTTGTGCAACCTTGGCATTTGCACGAGCATTTCAAGCTCTCTGTACTTGTAAACAAATTTTTCCATATTCTAATTGTTTGAAGAGATGAAACCTAATTTATTCCGATAATGGTGAATATTTCAATGAAGGAAAGCTGAGCAGTGCACTATTGGCTATGTGAATCTCCAGGTTTTCTATTATTAAAGTGCAAGTTTGCCATGGACTCTTGCAGCAGCCTCAGAGACCTAGAAAATCAAGAGCCACAATGAAGAGAGGTTTCCTCCCCTCACTCTGGGCACTCCTGATGCTCCCACACTTTGTGGTATTGGTCTTGCTGGATACCAACAGTACTGAATTAGTAAGTTCAAAACAGCTTCTAGTGTTACCTGACCATTTTGTAAACTCCTTTTTGTGTGTGTTATATCTCTGTGGAGCCATTGTCTGTAGCATGTATTTTCATGTATGCTTGGTTCATTAACATTGAACCCACAGATGGTAGCGTTGTAGTCCCACTATTGAGCAGCTTTCAGCAATAGCTCTTTTGTGCATAGGGCAGTGGAAACCTTCATCCGTTGAGTGGTATGCTAAACGAATGCTAAGCAAAACCCAAACCTATCAACAAAAGGTCATGAATGAAAAATGTATAAAACATATAGTGAAAAATAAAGCATCACAAGGAAATTTGCTTACAGTTTGACGCCTGAAATGAGAAATCCTCACATCACCTTCCTTTCCTCATTTACAAACATGCAAGTTGTGCACCTCCAAGTTTTCCGATTCTGTATGCTTGTGGGCATAACACACATGTTAATAAAGTTTAACATGTATGTAAATCAATGGATTAAAATCCCTGAATAACAATCATTGCCTACATTTTGGAATGATGCATATCTGACTAAAATTATTCATCTATCATTTAGCTTATTCAAATGGTATACATATTTTGTAGTTCTCTGTATTTCTCCTCTTGCTTCTTTCTATTTTACTTCTTAATGTAATGCTGTTACTTGGAGATATGAGAGATGGCAAAAGGCTATAGCTCATTCATACAGTACATGCCAACCCTGCATGGCTTGTTCCTCATTAATTCAGTAAGTAGATAAGTAAATCTTCTCTCTTGGGAAAAGGAAGGGAGAGAAGTTAGTACTGTGCTACTGCTTAGTATTGTGGCTGTGTACCATGTGTGATAAGAATTTCAAGAATGCTGAAAATAGGGGAAATATTTCTTAACATTGGTAAATACAATATATTTTCTTATTTTAAATAGAGTAATATCTAAATATCTCACACTGGGACACACTGATGTCTAGTACATATTCAGGTATCAGTCAGTCAAGGACCACTCTATAGGCATACCTGTGTCTCATAGTGTCTATGAATTTTCACTATGATTAACTCCAAATTGAGTTTTTTCTTTTCAATGAAGGTAAATTAACTTATAGAAAGTGACATGAGCAAACTCAGTGAATGGGCTGAATGAAATGCAAGGGGCAGAGAGAAAATTGTAGAAGCAATAAATTAAGTGATAACACACAATACTAGGTCAATTAAATTCAAGAGAGTAGCCTACTCGACTTCACATAAAGGGTAACAGACGGCTCGACAAGCAGTTTTCTCATTCAGGTGTAAATGCTAGTCTGATAGGATGGAAATTGAATTCAGCCTGCCTAAACCTCTTTCCACACATTTGTTCCTATTGTCTATCCTCTCTCTCCCTCCTTCAGGCCTCACCCCTCTGTTTGCCCCTCCCTCCTCCCTTCCTTCCCCTTTCTGTAGCTTTCTTTCTCTCTCCTTTCCCCTTCCTTTCATTGAATTTTGTATCATTATTTCTTTTTTCCTTATACTATTACAAATTAATGCATAATGTTTAAGATATATACTATAGATATAGAAATCTTTGGTTTCTAGCATATAAACATACATATATATTCATGAGCCGTCACATTTTGAAAAACAAAAAATATAATCACAAATAGATAATACGTGGAAGTCTTTATACATATTTGTGTGTTTCCATGTTGATTATTATTTAAAACAATATATATAGTAACTTAACGCTTTATGCTATTTATATTATATGATTCAGATCAAGTAGATTTTCTTGCCAGACCTCAGTATTGATTCACTGTTTCATATTTGATCATGTTTCTTTATAACTGTAGGTGTTTTCAACATTGATTTTAGAACAGAGCAGAGCAGCAGGGGTGGCCACAGTACTTGTCTATTAATGGTAATTAAACTTCTTGTTTGTTTGAGGGAGGTCTTTCCTTCCTTCCTTCTTTCTTTATTTGAGCTGCAGTTCTGGATATGCTAGTGTAGCCCAACTTGGCCGCACACTCATGCAACTCTTTCCTCAGCCTTCCAAACGCTGAGGTTACCTTCATCAGCCATCACATCTTGAGAAACAGAAGATGTAATCACAGCTAGATAATACATGGACACCTTTATACATATCTGTGTGTTGATTATTATTTAAAACAATATATATAGTAACTTAATGCTTTAAATGCTTTATGCTATTTTAATTTACTCATGCTAAATTTTCATAGCTATAGATATAAATTAAAACACATGATATTGCAATGTAATGTGGAAATTTAGAAATGAGCAGAAGAAAGAACAAGTCTCATTGAACTATTGTATGTAATAAATGGATTGTGCACTTGTAATATTAACACTAAGGACTTTACAGAAAACCTTCTTATTTAGTCTAAGAAAATATGTTTAAGGACATATTAAATTTTTACCAACTTTTAAAAAATTAATACCATATGTTTTCTTGCCTTAAACATGTATTTAATATTAAATGCACTCTCCACTTCAGTTTTTCCCCAGCATAGTTACTACATTGTGGTTGTATAAGTCTAAAAATAAAATTTACTTGCCATATAGTTGTTCTTTCTGGAATACCTGTTGACTATGGGTTGTTGAATTCTCCCACTATCAGCGTGTGGGGTTTGATGTGTGATTTAAGTTTAGTAATGTTTCTTTTACATATGTGGGTGCCCTTGTATTTGGGGCATAAATGTTCAGAATTGAGATTTCATTTTGAAGGATTTTTTTCTCTGATGAATATGTAATGTCCATCCCAATCTCTTTTGATTGATTTTAGTTTGAAGTCTATTTTGTTAGATATTAGGATAGCTACACCAGTTTGCTTTTTAAGTCCATTTGCTTGGAAAGTCTTTTCCCAACCTTTTACTCTGAGGTAGTGTCTGTCTTTTAAGCTGAGGTATGTTTCTTATATGCAGCAGAAGAATGGATCCTGTTTTTATATTCATTTTGTTAGCCTGTGTCTTTTTATAGGAGAATCGAGTCCATTGATATTGAGGCTTATTAAGGACCAATGATTGTTGATTCCTGTTATTGTTATTTTTTTAATGGTAGTGTGTTTGTATTTTCCTTCTTTGGAATTTGATGCTGTGAGGTTATCTATTGCCTGTGTTTTTATGGGTGCATCTAGCTTTCTTAGGGCTGGATTTGTGGATAGGTATTGTTTAAATCTGGTTTTGTCTTGGAATATTTTGTGTACTCTATCTATGGTGATTGAAAGTTTTTCTGGGTATAGTAGTCTGGGCTGGCATCCGTGGTCTCTTAGTGTCTGCATAACATCTGTTCCAGACCTTCTGGCTTTCAGAGTCTCCATTGAGAATTTGGGGTTATTCTGATGGGTCTGCCTTTGTAAGTCACTTGGCCTTTTTCCTTTGCTGCTCTTAATATTCTTTCCTTATTCTGTATATTTAGTGGTTTGATTATTATGTGGCAGGAGGACTTTTGGGGGGTCTAGTCTGATTGGTATTCGGTAAGCTTCTTATATCTTCACAGGCATTTCCTTCTTTAGGTTGGGAAAGTTTTCTTCTATGATTTTGTTGCATATATTTTCTGTGCCTTTGAATTGGTATTCTTCTCCTTCTTCTATCCCTAATATTCTTAGGTTTGGCCTTTTCATGGTGTCCCAGATTTCCTGGACATTTTGTGTTATGATTTTTTTGGCTTTAGTGTTTTCTTTGACTGACAAATCTATTTCCTCTATGATATCCTCCATGCTAGAGATTCTCTCTTCCATCTCTTGTTTGCTGTTGGTTATGCTAGCATCTGTAGTTTCTGTTCATTTACTCAAATTTTCCATTTCCAGCATTCCCTCCGTTTGTGTCTTCTTCATTGCTTCTATTTCCTTTTTTAGGATACAACTGAACCAAACTAGTGGGAATTCATGAACATTAAACCAACAGCTATGGTGCCTGCATGGGACTGGACTAGGCCCTCTGCATAAGTGAGACAGTTGTGTAGCTTGGTCTGTTTAAGGGGGCCCTGGCAGTGTGATCAAGATTTATCCTTAGTGTGTGAACTGGCTTTTTGGAGCTCATTATCTATGGTGGGACACCTTGCCCAGTCTTGATGCAGGGTGAATGGCTTGGACCTGCCTCAACTGAATGTGCCAGACTTTGCTGACTCACCATGGGAGGAATTACCTTTTAGGGGAAGAGTCTGGAGCTGGGAGGGAAGGCTTGGGGAGAGCAGGAGGATGGAAGAGAGGGGGATCTGTGGTTGGTATGTAAAATGAATAAAAATTTTCTTATTAAAAATAAAATTAAAAAAGAAATACATTGTACAAAACTGTCAACCAAAAACAGTTCATAGCCATAGATTGCCTTTTTGTAAATGAATTAATATATTCATAGTTTCACACTTAAAAATGATGATTCTTGTAAACAGCAAAGACTCACTCTTTAGAAATAAACTTTGTAAACTGAGTAACATCCATGACATAGAGCACCCTCCCTCTTATTTGGAAAATATAAATGAAAAAAATATGCACTGAAAGAATCTAATTTTTATCCCCGTATAATTGAAAAATTAATTGTGTTCATTTTATTGAGTTTCATAAGGAAAGTGTTTGGAAATATTTCATGGAACACAATTTGTTTATAGAGCCCAATTTTTTCAAGTTATTTAACTAGCAAATAGATACTATCTTAGCAGATCATGAAACTTCATGTATCATGTGACTCTTATGATATGAGTGGTGGAAATTATAAATACAAGCAGTACCAGTTTATGTTCATTACTTCAGTATAGTTACTAAAATACCCTCCCCCTCTGCACCATGAACAGGTCCTGGACTGTGTGCTAACATATCAGCCACCTCCCATATACAATGTGATTGAGCTATACCTGACAACTCTTCTGATACAGGCCTAAGGCATAACAGAGAAAGGGAATTTATTCATTCTGGTCATCAGGGTCTTTCTGAGAGGTGTTATTCTCTGCAATTCCTTAAGAAATTAGAAGGATGCAATGGTGAGAATGACTTAGTATTGTCAAGAGTGTGGTTTGTTCCTTCAAAACTCAAAATTGCTAATTTAAATTAATACTTTTATAGTGATGGGGACTTGGGAAAAAAATTCTGTCTTTGGGGCACCTCACACTCACAAGAGACTAGTGTTTGTCTCTTTGAGTGAGTTAGGTCTCTTAGGACTGCATCGTTTACCATGGCAGGAGGTTGTAAGTCTAGCTCTTCTTCTCCCTGACCCATTGGGCACTCTTGCCCAAAAAAATCCTCCTGGTTTGGGATGCTATTTCCATGTTGCATGCTGTGATGTAGCAAGAAGACCTCCAGTGGTCAAAAAGATGGTGCCGCCTTGTCCTATACATCCAATCTTCAAACTAAATAAATCTATTTTCTTTTTATAGAACCCAGCTCTGACATTACAAAACAGACTCAGGGATAAGCTAGAGGACATTTAGGTGTTACATAAATTGCTAAATGGTCTTATTAATGAAAAACCTGGAGCCAGATATTGGGGTGAAAAACTGAGAGATCAGGGAATAGGACAAGCCACAGCCATGTCTCACCTCACCAAGTCATCCCTCCTTGCTCTGTACCACATCATATGGGAGAAGGGCGTGCTTGCAGATCCTTCACGAACAGAACAGCCAGGCTGTCTTGGTCAGGGGCTGAGGGGTTACAGATGTCTTCAATAAACTTTACTAAATTAAAATGTGTTATATTATTTTTAACAAAAATATATATACAATTCTGACACATATTAACATTTCAATTAGTACTTGTTTGTTATATACCCTTGTGTATGTGAGTCTGCATGAGGGAGATGGGGGGGGGGTTGAATATGAAGCTTTCTAGAAAGAGAACCATACATATGCTCACATATAAGTTATTGTTTATAATTGCAACTATGGAAGTAAAACACAAATACAAAACATTATTATCCCATAGTTTATATTCTGAATTGTTCCATACATGAAATATATAGAACTCTGTTATAATGACTAAACACTCACCATACAATAACATGCCTAATATATATATATATATATATATATATATATATATATATATACAGAGTCCTTTTTTACAGCTTTGTTTTTCACAAGAAAGTCCAAGCCATGACATGGGTGTGAAAATCTTCCTTAGAACCTTCTAGCATAATGATTTCAGAACCCAAAGTGCCTGCATTTCACATGCATATAATGATTTTCTTTTTCTGGTCGGTGAAATGTCTCAGCAGGCAAGAGCACTTGCCACCAACCTGAAGATCTAATGCATTCTTTCAGCAAATTATCAGGATTTCAAACCAAGATTTAAACTAATCAGTAGTTTGCACTTTCTGGGCAGCACTGATTAGGCTCTGAGTTATATGAGAAAATGACAGAGAGGAAGAGGAAAAAGGGAGAGAATATGAAAGTGGAGGAAACATGCGAGGGAGAAAGGAGGCTGGAAAGGGGAAAGCAGGGGCAGAGATGGGCCAGTTACGCTGTACACATGCATGAAAGCTTCAAAAGAAAAAAAAAAAAAAACAATGTAGAAGAATAGTGTGTGTGTGACAGACTGGATTGTACACAGATCTAAAAGGCTTAGTGGATGCCACCCTCCATTATCACAGCAATCCCTCAGGAAAACAAAAACTAGTTGGATGTTTACAGAGCCTACAAGCTTTCTGGACAACTTTAACACACATTTTACATTACTTCAGATATATAGTAACATACAAAAAGGTAAATTAGTAAGTTCTGCGACACCATGGTCCTGTTCTTTACACTATTTTAGTGTGTTATTAGTGCAGTGGGTGTGCCCTATCGAGCTATGTAAGATGGTCATTAATTATCTGTATATAGCTTGCTATTTTCCAGCTACCGCAGAGGAAATGAATGTGAGTCTTCACTTACCGGGCTGGCTCTGTTACACTTATGTTTAGACTCCCTTGCTCTTGCTGGATCTCACACAGTTGGGTTACTATTTGGTACCATGGAATTTCTATGATATGCATTCAGGATAACGATTCTCCTTGGTGCTATTGTTTGTCAAACACCTTCTGTTTCTATATCTTACCAGGCAAAGAATATAATTATCCACACAGTGAGTTATGTAATTGCACTTTAAGCCTGTAGCTAAGCAAGGGAAAATATGCAATTTTACTGTCTTTTGTATGCATAATTTAGTTCATGGACACTTTTTGTTAGGATTTGAATTACTCTGATTTCAGCACATATAATCATTTATATTAATATTTAAATGCTGTGTGTTTTTGAGTATTTCTTACATGAGTACTTACATTTACACCATTTCTATCCCTCTCACTACCTTCCCTAACTACTTACTTGTACCTCTAATTTCCTCTATAATTCATGACCTATTCTTTAACATATATATATATATATATATATATGAATGTTGTATTTCTTTCTTCAGAAATACACACATGTGAAAGAATAATTCAAGAATTAGAAGCTATGGATTTTAGATAGCAAGTAGGGTGCATGGAAAAGGTTAGAAGGAGGAAAGGGAAGGGGAATGTGATGTAATTTATTTTGATTACAAAAAATAAAATTATTCTATAAAGAAAAATAAAACTAGCAACTACATTTCTGAGAATTTTTTTTCACATAGGCATGCTTTTATTTTGACTTGCTTGTTAAAATGTAGTTTTGTTTGTTTGTTTGTGGTCTGTGTTGTCCTGGAGCTTACTACATAATCCAGATTGGACTGGAGCTCACAGAGATCAACCCACTTCTTTTCCAAGTATGGGATTAAATTTGTATGTCATGATGCCTGGCACTGAAACAGTTTTACTGGGAGGGATGACAGTTATCGCTCGCGCTCTCTCTCTCTCTCTCTCTCTCCACCTCTCTCCCCCTCTCTATTTATCTACAGCTATCTATCTATCTATCTATCTATCTATCTATCTATCTATCTATCTATCATCTATCAATATTTATACTCATTTATCATCTATCTTTCATCTATCTAATCAATATATCTAAGTATCATTTATCTACCATCTATCTGTTATCTATCTATCTATCTATCCACACATATATATGCACACATATTCGTGTATATATATACATATGTGCATGCATGTATATCTACATATTTCTATTTATATATATATATATATTTATCTATATCTATATCTGTATCTATCTATCCATATATATATATCAAATACTTGGAACCATGAGGAACTCTCCAAGACTGGTTTAGTCCACTTTATGTGATGATGTTCAATTCCAACTGTTTTCCTGCAAATTAAATGATGTCATTGTCCTTATGGCTGATCACATTGTGTCTGCATACAACAGTTTTGATTGATCAGCATGGATACTTCGACAATGGTGAAAGTGCAGTGATACTATAGGTATTCAAGAATCTCAAGAGTAAGCCGATTGTGTTTGGGATATAGATGCAGGAGTAGTAGTTCTGATCTTGATGTATTTTTAAATTTCCTTAATAAGTTTTAAGAATATCAATTTCTGAGAAACAAACTTAGATACAAGAAGTACTAGATTATACGAATTGTAGAAAATCATATTTATGTCATGTAATACACTCTGAGCCTCATTAAATGTATCTCCATCATGAGGACCACATGAGAATAGGAAGAGGCAAGGTGCTAGAGAGGCCCACAGAAATCCACAAGGATACCCCCACAGTGGACTGCTGGCAATGGTCGAGAGACAGCCCGAACTGACCCACTCTGGTGAGGGGATGGCCAAACACCCTAATTGACGTGCTAGAAACCCCATCCAATGACTGAGGGATCTGGAAGCAAAGATCCACGGCTAGGCCCCGGGTAGAGCTCCAGGAATCCAATTAGCGAGAAAGAGGAGGGTCTATATGAGCGAGAATTATTGAGACCAAGGTTGGATAAAGCACAGGGACAAATAGCCAAATGAATGGAAACACATGAACTATGAACGGATGGCTGAGGGGCCCCCAACTGGATCAGGCCCTCTGAATGGGGAAGACAGTTGATTGCCTTGAACTGTTTGGGAGGCATCCAGGCAGTGGGACCGGGTCCTGTGCTCATTGCATGAGTTGGCTGTTTGAAACCTGGGGCTTATGCAGGGTTGCTTGCCTCGACCTGGGAGGAGGGGACTGGCCCTGCCTGGACTGAGTGTACCAGGTTGATCTCAGTCCTCAGGGGAGGCTTTGCCCTGGAGGGGGTGGGAATGGGGGTGGGCTGGGGGAAGGGGAGGGGGGAGAACAAGGGAATCCGTGGCTGATATGTGGAACTGAATGGTATCGTAAAATAAAATAAAATTAAAAAAAAATGAAACCAGAAAAAAAACTAAGAAAATAATTACTTCAATCAGCTTTTAATTAATTGTTATAATTTATTGTGAACATTGCTATTTGGAGTAGTACATATAAGTTTTTTTATAATACTCCAAAAAGAAGTAATAACTTAGTCTTCTTGAACCTAAGCAGGCTACAGAAGTGTATCACCTACTCTGGCAAACAAGGTAAAGGGATTTGGCAAGGGAAGGTGAACTCTACTCCTCAGGTCTTTGTTTCCAAGGAGGAAATAATGACAGAGAACATAAAATATTTATGCATGTGACTTGTTTTGCCCAGTTGGGAAATCAGTATTTTAACAATAATATTTTTACATTACCCAGGATCATGAGTCCACCGTGCTGAGGATAGCAGAGTTGGTACAGGTACAGGTTGAAAACACCCAGTCTATAAACCTTCTCTAAAAAGCAATTTTCTCTCTCTGAAGAGAGAAATCAGAGCAGATCTACACTGTAAACCAATGAAGAGCTTGGTTTTGCCTCAGATTCATTAATACAGTGCTTTCCAAGCTCCTATATTTTTTCTTATAATACTTAATAACCTTCCAATTACATTCTTTAAATAAAATTATGTTGTTATTCATGCACTTTTAGAAAAATAAACCTTAGGCATTAAGATAAATGTCCATGAGCAATATTAAATCTTAAACTATCCATGAGCAATATTAAATCTTAAAATTCGTATGGAAACACAAAACACTCCATAAAGACCAAACAATTGTGAACAATAAAAATGCTGCAGTAGATATCACTCTTCCTCATTCCCTGTTATATGACAGAGACGTCACAATAAACACAGCATTGTACTGACACAAAGCAGACACATCGATCAGTGAGACAGAATTAAAGACTGAGATAGACCACACACACCTACAACAACCTGCTTTTGTTTTGTTTTATTTTGAAACATATTGCCAAGAAATTAAATTAGAGAAAAGACAGCATAGTCAACGAATGTTGCCGGGAAATTTGCATATTCATATGTATGAGAAATAAACTTGGACCGAGCCATCTGACTCAGGTCAAGACACATGACCCCAAGTCTGAGGCTCTGAGCTCCATGCCATGTATCCACATAGTGGAAGGAGTGAACTGACTCCTTAAAATTTTCCTCTGACCTCCACATGCTCTCTATAGCATGTCTGTGCACACAAAACAGATAAACACAAACTAAGGAAGTAAACATATGCAACTAAAACATGTTGGACAATGATTTTTCTCTCTTGCTCTACCTAAAAATCAATTCCAAATGAATCAATAATCTCTCTCTCTCTTTTTTTTTCCCAAGACAGGGTTTCTCTGTGTAGCTTTGCGCCTTTCCTGGGACTCACTCTGTAGCCCAGGCTGGCCTTGAACTCTCAGAGGTCTGCCTGTCTCTGCCTCCCAGGTGCTGGTATTAAAGGTGTGTGCCACCACTGCCTGGCATGGATCAACAATCTTAATGTTAAACCTGAAGCTGTGAAACTTCTAGAAGAGAGAGTAGGGGACACACTTCAGGATATAGGCTATGTAAGGGCTTTTTAAATAGGACCCTGGTTGCCAGAAAATGAGACCAATTATTGGCAAACAGAACCTCATCAAATTTAAGTTTCCATACTTCAAATAAACTGCTATTTAAGTGAAGACGCAGCCCCAAGACTGGGAGAAAATCTCTGACAGCTAGAGGACTTGTATGTAGAATAAATAGAGAACAACCACAACAAAACAAAACCCACCATGCAAACGAAAGAGCCACTCAATTAGAAAATGGATTCTGGAACGAAACAGGGAGTTTTCAAATGATGAAATACAAATGGATAAGAAATATGTTTTTTTAAGTGTTTGACACTCTAGCATTTTTGCATTTCAGTGAAATGCATATTAAAACTACTTTGAGATTTCATTTGTACAAGTCAGCATAGTTGAGATCAAGAAAATAAATGAACCAAAAAAAAAATGCTGGTTAGGGTGTAAGAAAACTTTATTCAGTATCACTGGGAGTGTAAATTGTTCTATCCACTATTCAAAACAATATGGATTCAAAAACCTGAATGCATATCTACCATATGATCCAATTTTATGCCTCTTGGACATATTTCCAAATGTTCCTTTCTATATCCAAAACTGAGATACTTGATGATCCATGTATTTGCTCCTCTATTTACTATAGCTAGTGATGGAATCAGCCTAGATGTCCTACATCTGATGGATAAAGAAAAAGTTCTACATACACACAGTTGAATCTTTAATAAATAATAAAGAAATACAGTAACTTAAAATTTTCACCTGAATGAATGGAACTGGGAAAACAAAGTTCAGTTAGTAACCCCAACTCAGAAATACAAATACCACTTATATGTAGATCTTAGCTTCAAACCATTAACTTGATATGTTGCACATGGAATAACTACCTGTGAAAGTCAGGGAAATGGAAAAGTGTCACAGGGGGAAGGAAGAAAGATCGTAAGGGAAGGAAGATAATAGAACATAGTTGCTGTGAAGGTGGAAAGTGGGAACAATGATGGAATGTGTAGTTTAATTGGTGAAGGAATGGAAGTGTAATGAGGTGGAGGGTAGTTTTAAATAACAGTTAAGGACACATGACCAGTTGCAGAAACTAGTATTATAATTGACATGAATATTTCTGTCATATTTTGTTAAGAATGTGCTTGTACAAATATTTATGTTTTCTTTCCATGGTTTCTTTATCATGTAATGAAATAGCAGTTAAGAGAATACCAGTGTTTATCATATTTGAGTTTTGAAATACCAAAAGAATGTCCTTCAAGGGACATTGCCAGCTATTCTAAAATTTATAATGTGTTGTGGTTGTATGAGGGGTAGTTATTTCATGTTAGGAGTAATTATGACCTGATTAAATATATAATGCATTTGCAATTGTACATAGGATAGTTATGTTAGGCGTAATTATGGCCTGGTTATTGTTTCAATTGGAAATTAAGCGTGAATGAGGAAATATGATTATGTATCATGTTGAAAAGGGGTGGAGGTGTTGGTTGTCAACTTGACTACATCTGGAATTAACTAAAACCCAAGCAGCTGGGCACACCTGTGAGGAATTTTTTTCTTAATTAAATAGTTTGAAGTGGGGAAAATACACTTTTAATCCAGATCTTTTGAGGTGGGAAGATGTACCTTTAACTTGATCCCCACCTTCTAGTAGCAGCCTATAAAGGACGTGGAAGAAGCAAGCTCTCTCATTCTTTTTTTTTTTTTCAATTAAGCTCTCTCATTCTTTGCCTGCCTACTCTCCCTCTTGCTGGCAAGTTCATTCCTTCACTGAACAGAGTGTGCTTCTTCAGGATTCTGACACTTACTGAGGACCATCTGAGACTTTCAGTCCTTTAGACTGAACGACTGTTGGAGTCTTGGACCTTTCTTTGGTAGACAGACATTGTTGGACCAGCTTGACCACAGCCTCTAAGACATTCCTAAAAATATCATATATTCTGTAAGTTCTGTTCCTCTAGAGAACCCTGGATTCTCCCTAATACAGAGGGGCACTAATGTTTCATTGGAGAATACCAGTTTTGAAATTAGAAAATATCTTGACAATTGACTGCTCATAAATCTGTCTATAATATCTTACATAATTAAAAATTCTCATTGAATCAGTGTGACATATAAAAAGCTGAGAATTCATGCCATTGACTTGTACACTTATGTAACTGATAATAACATGACTGACAGATGTTGTATACTTCTCCAACACTTTATGTAATTACAAATTCTTCATGAATCAGTGCGATATTTTAAAAGCTGAGAATTCATGCCATTGACTTGTACACTTATGTAATTAGTAATAACATTAACTGACAGATGTATACTTGTTCAGAAAATATCAAAGTACACTTTAATATATAACCAATCTAAGAAAATGATTAAAAATTACTTGTAGGTCTATACTAATACCAGTAGATGAATCTGATCATCTATATTATATATTGCATATATAATAATCTATATCCAAATGCAATTGTCTTGCCTTTAAGTTCTGGCTGCACAAGTCACTTCTGAAACCTACTGTCTACAATAAAGAAAACAGGAATTTTACAGTGAAGAAACATGGCCATTATCTTTTCATTTAGATGAGGGTTAATGCCAAAAATACCAAATGACATTGATGTGCCATACTTGTAGAATGTTGTAAGAAGGGTGGGTTATTGATTTCTCTTCCCTTCATCCCACAATCCTATCTAGCAGTTGAGAATAGGGACACAAAATTAGGCAAAACTACATAGTAGGGCATCCTAAAAAATAATACCTTACCACTATTACTTAAAACTTCTGAAGTTGTCAAAAAGCTTGAAAATGTCATAGCCTAGAGGAAGTTAAAAATGACAGACACAGTATTGTATTTTAGATGGGAACCTGAAACTAAAATAAACTGACACTAGGTAAAAATTAAAGAAATTCATATAAAATGTGAGCTTCCATTATTAATGATGTGTTACTGCTGCCCAACACGTATAAACCTCATTCATACTAATTACAAGAGTAATTATAGAGACAGTAGGCTGAGAAATATGTTAAAATTTTCAACTTACTTTGTAAAAATAATTTTTAAAAACAACAAAATGATACATGGATAATATTAAAACCTGTATTTATTTTCAGGGAAGATTAAAAAATCTAATCTGCAGTAGATTAACAATTTTTACTTATAAATATGTACATTTTCTTGAAAAATATTTTCAATAAAAAAATTAAATGGACTGGAGAGATGTCACTTTGGTTAAGAATGCTTGCTGCTCCCACCAAAGACTTAAGTTAGGGTCCTACCATGGATGTCAGGAGGCTCACAACGGACCGTCACTCCTGTTCCGGAGGATCTGACCCCTACCTTTGCTGCAGTGGGCATTCTCACACATGCTGCAAACATACATAACAGTACACATGCATGAATATAAATAAAAAAGTAAAGCAAATCTTTAAAAATAATTAATGAAATATAAGGAGATATATTGATAATAAAGTTTATAGTACACATGGTTCTCTCCTGTCAGTTTAAATTATTTTTACTAAATTTATAGCGAGAGTCTCAAAATAAAAAGGAATAAATAATATTTAGAGAGGCTTTTGAAGTTGCTAAAAATGTATTTTCCCTCAAATCTTGGTCAAATTAAACTATTTCATTCTCTAAACGGAACACATTGTATTTCAAACACATTTATTTATTATCTATTTATTTGCTATTATGGCTTGCTCATTTGACATTTGATGCTGATTTCCCTGGGCATTGACCATCAATCAGGAAAATTGTTATTTATTTTACAATACATGGACCTTACAGATGAGAGATTTACAATAAAGGTTTGACAATATAAAATATACCAAAGTAAAAATGATACAGAATTCAGGGACATACTTTTATTCTATCACGAATAATTCTGATGTGCTTCTCTTTATTTTCAGTAAATCACTAATGAAAATCAAAGATTGAAGGGCTGGAGAGATAAGATCAGAAGTTAAGTGCAGTTACTGTTCTTCCAGAGGAAGCATTTCACCGAACTTGTAGCTTTCAGGGATTCTATGCCCTCTTTTCGCCTCTATAACATGCACTAATGTACACAAACCCACACTCAAACACACTCATATACATAAAACTGAAAAAAATATAAATGAAGTAGAATCAAATATTGACAAAGTGCTAGTGCTGTTTTTGTTTTTGTTTTTGCTTTTTTTCACAAAGCTATGAAAGTATATTGTGTTATTGTAGCGCAGCTTTTTCCTCCAGGTATAGCAATATCATCCCACACCCATCCTGAAGTAGAGAAAACCTTGCTCCGTAGCTGTGAACTACAACAACAAAATCAGGAGAACCATGAAGAGGTGCCTACAGATAACAGAATAATTGGCGTTCTATTGTAAAATCAGAGCAAGTTTCCAGGACCCTCACTAGGGCTTCAAGCCATTTCTCCCTCCTGCCCTCTTCACAACTGCAAGGGATCTTGGGAGATGCTAGAGGACATAGAAAGACGGTATAATGAAAGTGTGACACCATATGCAGGTACGAAGGATGTGGTCTCCATGATGATGAGGGATTTAGTGGTGACATATCTGAAAACTATCTCACAAATATTGCAAAGACAAACATTAGAAAAGATTTTTTTCCATGATACATGTGCCAAGGGAATTTGTATTTTTCAGTTGCCTATTCACATATATAGGTAAATACACCAGCATACACACATATAGAAAACTTTGGAAACTCATTATTTTTAAGCTGATAAAAATCAATATTGAGTTTGTGATTTATTTACGTTTATTTAGTTCTTAAAGATTGCTGGATTATTGGTATATTCTGACCTTGTTGGTTAACAAGGCTGCATTCTTCTTGAATTCTATTGTGTAGAGCAGACAAAGCTGTCTTGATAAATCCATATAGGAATAGAACTCACACAGAAGCACTTACACAACATTGTCAATGGTCTGTTGCTGTGAAGAGATACCATGACCAAGGTAACTCTTACAGAAGAAAGCATTTAATCAGGTCTTGCTTACAGTTTCAGAGGGTTAGCCCATTATCATCATGAATTATCATCATTGTGGGAGAGCTTGGTAGCGGGCAGGCAGACATGGTGCTGGAGAAGTGGCCGAGAGTATATGCACAGGCAGCATGCAGAGAGAAGTATACAGGTTGGGAAGTATGGCATGGGCTTTTGAAATCTCAAAGCCCATTCCCAGTAGCACACCTCCTTCAAGAAGGCCACACCTCCTCCAAGGTCACACCTATATTCCAAAAAATCTGGACCTCCTCATCTATTCCAAACAGTTCACCAACTGGGAGCAAAGCTTTCAAATATATGAGCCTATGGGGGGCATTCTCATTCAAACTACCACAATAACCATAGTTTTATTTCATAAATTGAATCAGGTAAAATAAGTAGTTAGTACCAATGTCATAACTCAGTACACCTGACCTGACTGCTTTTCAGTATTCCATAATCACTATTTGTGTGTACATTTACATATATTTGTTTGTATATAATAGGTGATTTTGTTTGTGTTTGTGCATATTTGTGCACATGCATTTGCATGGGTTTGGAATTTGGAATAAAACCAAGAATCTCATAGATACAAGGAATTTCCTCTATTTAATGAATGGTTTTTTGCACCCCTATCTGCTGTATGTTCTTCACCCTGGCCTATCACAGTATTGCAGATAGAAGGAAAAGTAGGCAAAGATTAAAGCAGAAGCCACAACAGTCCGTTCCCTTCTAAAGTTTTCGAAGAGAATCACATTGTATTATTCTATTATGAAGGAGTGGCTACCCACTTTGTTGTTTCTTAATTGTTATCAAGTTATATTTGAAGACCATTTATTTTGCAAAAGATGTTCTTCAACATATTTAAGTATCTATGGAAGGGGCACATAAATGTGAAATAATGAGCTCCTGTAAAATTTAAGAATGGATATACACCCCGCTGAAATTTTTTCGTCTTTCTACCATCTGTTCAAACTATTTTTCAAACACTCCATTTGAATGATGACTAAATATATCTTTAAAGCTCATTTCCCACAGGCAATAAAGACAAAAGACAGTTCTTAGCATGAAAATCCTTTTGTTAAAATTTTATTCATTTAAATCCAGAATGTGGCAATTAGCTCAATGTGGTAAAATCAGTCTCACTAGTTTTGAGAAGATGGCAAATATTATTGATGAATTCTTCCATTTCCTTTCAGTGGAAATATTTTATTTTAACCCTTACAACAACCCTGCTTGAAACTTCTATTCTCTGCACTAAGCAGTAGTAGTCATTCACAGTTCCATATTCCAAATTTCATCTGAGAGGATGTGTGAGGAGGTCTGCTAAGCCTTAATGTTTATGTGCTCTGATGTAGTCACACGTGGAAGCTCTAATCCTGTGAGATGTTATATGATGTGGGGTCTATGTGAGTAATTAGGTCACAGGAATGGAGTGATCTGGATGGACTATCGCTATGATGAAAAGGTACATTTAGTAGATAATCTTTCTCTCCAATCTAAGGATACATAAAGGTGGCTTCAAAATGAACAGAAAATTCTCACCAATAAACAAGTTGGCTTGTGTATTAAACTTGAACTTTCCAAATCTAGAAATCCAAGAAGTAAGCATCTATAATTTTAGCCACCCTGTCACTAGGTGTAGTTGAAACCCTCCAAGAAAACTAAGACAAACTCTGGCAATTGTCTGGGGATGTAGAATATTAATTTAAAACCCTTTTCATTTTCCAAACACTTACAAGAGTCTTTTTTTCTTGCAGCCTACTTGAGAAGAAGTCAACAAGGGGAAGAGAGCTGGAACAAAAAATGTTTCTCACAGAAGCAGTATATTTCCAAGGGCCAGAAGCATCTGTTCAATGGAGGATCTGCCCACAGGGTCTGGGGATTCTCACCTTTATCAATTCTGCCTTCTTCACAATACATTTTTCCTCTATGTCCCTATTGGTAATTTTAAAATATACCACTTCCACTATCTTCACTTATAACCAGTCTGAATAAGAAGTTTGATTCTTTTTGAGGCAGCTCAAGACCCCATGCTTAGTCTTAATACTGTCATTAGTTTACAATATCCTGTGGGCTTAAACTAAGACCTCCCATTGATCTAAAATTGAAAAATTGTATTGAAGTCTGAGATCAATAGCTTTTTAGGTTGCACAGACTAGAACAGGGTTTGGGCTATCCTCTTAGAACCTTCTTTCAGCTCCAACAATCATATTTCTTTTCTACATCTAACCGATATTCCAGGACAATGTACCTCCATAGGCCAGATAGGTCATCCATTAAGAATCTTCAACATATTACATATACCTACCAGAGGACTTAACTATTGAATTAGTAGACTAAATATTATTGTACTATGTCTGCTTTAATGATCTACCATGAACTTACTGGTTTAATGGATGAAATACTAGAAAAATTAGTTCTGAGATCAAGATGGCAGCAGGGGTCTTCTTTCCAATACTTCTGGAGCAAATACTTCTTTTCCTATCTTAGATCCCGGAAGTTCCAGGAAATCCTTGGCATGTATGGCATAAATCATACATCTGCCTCCATTATATACATGGAAAAAATTCAGTTAATCATTGTGTATAATTAGTTATATATTGTTGGATTCTATTACTGAGTATTTGTAAAGAAATTTCCTCTATTTTCAGGAGAGATACTAGCCTATAATTCTTTCTTGAAATGAGGTTGGGCTGTTTTTATGAGAGGAAATTGCTGGCCTTGTAGATGATTTAGAAAGTGTCCTTTCCGATCTTACTTTCCTCAGAAGACCATAGAGAACTGTTAACATTTCTTCCTTCAATGAGGTAAAACTCTCCATAAATGCACAGAACCTAGTGTTTTCTTCTCTCTTTTTTTTCTGTAAAGTAATTAAATATTGATTCTGTTTCTTCAGTAGCTAGAGTCTCATTTAGCTTATTTATACTTCTTTGAGTGAGCTTTGGTAGTCTGTGTTTATCATGAAATTTGTCTATTTAATCCAACAGCACGGTAATAATATTTTCTATTATCTTCTTTCTAGTGAGTGCTCCACTTTCATTTCTGACATTTGTAATTTGTGTCTAGTGTCTTTCATTGTACACCTGGCTAAAGGCTTGTCAATTTCATTGATCTTAAAAACAACAGGTTTTGGTTTCTTTATTAGTTTCCTTAATTGAATTGATATAATCTTTTAAAATTCATTTTTTGTATTCTTTAATTATCAAGCTCTCAAATTTAGGAATTAGATTATTGATTCTATTTTTTATTTTCTAATATATTTTTCAATGATATAAATTGTTAATTCTTGTTGGTACTTAATTTTTGAGAAGTTATATTTTCTTTAGCTTCTATATTTGTAATTTCTTTAGAGACTCTGACTACTTTGTTGTATTTAAGTCCATGTTCAATCTTCAGATACTTTGGGATTTAGCTGCTTCTCTTTCTTCTTGGTTTCTAGTTTAATTCTATCATGTTATAAAATTCTGCATTGTTACGTTTTTTATAAAATATATAAATTTATAAAATTAAGATATATTTTATGAACCATGTGTGATTTACTTCAGTGAATGGTTAAGTCAGCTTTAAAATGTATGTTTCTTTGATTGTTAGATGCTGTTTTCTACAATGACTGTTAGAGAAGGTGATTGAAGGTCTTGATTAGGTCATCTCTTCTCTCAAGGACTTTTCATCAACTAGATCTATCAGTTACTGATATGGACATCAACTCCCACAAGTACGGTTTTCTATTAACCTATTGTTTGTCAGTTTGATCAATTTTTGTCTCCTGAATTTTGTCATATTCACATGAGGTGCATGTATATTATACATTGTTATGTCTTTTGAGACAATCAACACAGCATGTAGTGCAACATTTGTATTTATATATGACATATTCTTATACTGAAATCTTTCTTTTTTAATAGGAATTTTTTATTCATTTTATATACCAAAGATCCTCCTCTACCCTCCTCCTGCCCCTCCAGCCTCCCTCTCCCAAACCCCCCTCATTCCCTCCTAGAGGAAGGTAAGGACTCGCATGAGGAGGTACATTTAGTAGAGGCAGGTCCAATCCCTCCCCCTGCCTCAAGGCTATGCAAGGTGTCCCAATGTAGAAGTGGGCCCCAAAGGGCCTGCTCATGCACCAGGGATGGATTCTGATCCCACACAGGGGGGCCCTTAAGCAGATCATGCTACCCGACTGTTTTGCTATG
>CABHPR010126353.1:15630-41859 GCA_902168415.1 Peromyscus melanophrys | reverse complement strand
TTTTTTTTTTTTTAATTAATAAGACCATTTAGCAATTTGTCTTACAAAGAATTTCCAGAAAGAATAAAGAGATACAAGAGGAATGGAGTGCCACAGAATAAATGAATTTTTAGATTAATCCCTGTGAAGAACATTTGTTCATAGCATGAACTTATGACTTACAGCATTTGTATTGTATTACTGGATTTGGTCTTTGGAATATGAACTTAAGAGGAAGTCTTTTCCTTCTGAATTCTGGAGCACTTTTTGATCATTTTGCCCAAAATATGTTGCTATATTATGTATATTGTTCCATTGTTTGAATAACAGTTGAATCACAGTAATTATTATATTTTCAAACTAGATCATATTTTATTATTTGTGCCAAATGTATTTTCAAACTAAATCAAAACAAATACAAAGTAAACAAAAATGCCTTAAGTTTCTTATATTTTAAATAAAATGTCCATTCAAACTTCATTTTATAAACATCAGAATCCCTGTGTTTCAATAATGACGTTGAAGTTAGAGTTAGAAATTTAATGTCATCTTTCCTTCTGGTTTTTGCAAGGTTAGGTCATTTGACAGGTGCATTTGTTTATGTAATTTATGTGACATGTGTGCACTGCTTTAATATGAGTGTCTATTAGTGTAAATTCTACTCTAAACATGGCTTTAGCTGCATTCCACTAAATTACTCTATGTGTTTAAAATTAAAATTAGGTTATACCCCTTGTAGTAGAGTATTTAATTCTAGGACTTAAATACTGAAATAAAAAAGTTTACTATCAGTACTATTTTTAGATTAATAGATGTGCAAAACTAAGTTATATATGTTTTCAATAGGATCTGTATCCAAATATGTAAGCTACCAGAAAGACTGAACTGCATGGCATTAAACAGATTGTCTTTCCCATTTCAATTTGGTAGTATTTGACTTTTAGTTTTCCTAGTCTCCTTGACTTTGAAATTGGACTTGAGATTTCTAATAAAGTCCTTGTACATGCTTGTCACACACCAATCTTAATCTTTTTCTGAATCTTAACTTTAAGGTTTAATTTGAAGAATAAATCCTAATAGTAAGCATAATAATCTGTGCTCTCAATGACTCGTGCTTTTTAAAAACAGTACTTTCTCTTTTCACCATATTTATACTTTTTTCTCATAATTACAGAAATGATGTTAAATCTAACACCATACTCAAATTTCATCTATTTAATTGTCCTTTGTGTATAGTTTATTTGATTTAACTTAAAAAAGAAAAAAGTCAACTGTATTTCATACACTGTATCTATTTTCTTATTTAATGTGTGTATGTGAGTGTGTCTTAATTTTCTTTGTATTCTCAGTATCATATTTCAATGATATCTTACTGGAACATCTTCATATTATATTTTTCCAGCACATATCTCTGTCAGTATCCCATCTTTAATCACATATTTGTATTTGATTGTGCCTGTCTATCATTGAGGATTTCCTAAATCCATATGTAATGTTTGCCCTGATAATTACAAAGAGATGAATAAATAAGATCCTAGTGGAAATGAAAATACAATAGTACACAGCCTCATGCAATAGCAATGCTTTTCAGATGATATGGTACTTTTAATAAAAATTGGAGGAATTAAATTGATGTGAAAGTGTTTACCAAAATTGGGGTACTAGAAGATGTGGTGCTGCTTGTCAAGCAGCAAGGTAACACACAGCATTTTGATTTTTCTCTTCATATGATTTGACAGAAATATTTTGTTTTTAATAGGATTTATCAAACCTCATCCCTTGAATACAATGATAATAATAAATGTTTCTGAATCAGGTACAACAGCCATCCCAAGCAATTTACATTTGTGTGCACTGATTACACACTTAAAATCCAATTCATGATATCTTTTTCTGGAAGTAGAAGTTGTCCTTTTCTACAGAGGCATGCACACACACACACACACACACACACACACACACACACACAAACATACATGCACACACATACAATGTTTACCTATAGTCTCAACTACTTGAAAGACTGAGATGGGAGGGTTCCTGAATTCCATGAGTCCGAAAGACACAATGGGAATTATAGCAAGACCCCATTAAAAATATTGCTACAAAACAAAATATGTAAGAATGAGATAGGTTTGAATGACCTTAGGCAATTTCTTATAATTTTATCAATCAAGAAATATAGTGCAAGCTAGATATTTAGTCTAGTGGTAGTGTGATTACTTACCATGTGCATGTTATATCTTGGGTTGTATACCTAATATTACAAAATGAAACAAGACAACAATATATTCTAGAAGCTGAATGATACAAACAAACAGAACATACTGTCATGATGATACCTAGCTATAATCCTTGTAGTTAAGAGGTTAGGGCAAAACAATGTTTTGTTCAACACCAATCTTGCATGCCTATTGATTTCCTATAAGAAAAGGATTATTTGATATTGAGTCCATGTCTTAATAATTAGAAAAATAAATCTCTAGGAATCCAAGTTAGTATGAAATTTAATGCCCAGCATAATGCAAGCATTAATGACAAAGTAGCCGATACATTTAAAGAAAATTTCCTGTTGAGAATAATTTCATAATGTCTGACACAGGTATTGTTGGATTGGAATAGACAGATAAGGTTATTCTGGCTACTTTTATGTGAACTTGGCATAAGTTAAGTCATCTAAGAGGAGGGAACCTCAACTGAGAAAAGGCCTCCATAAGATCAGAATGTAGGCAGGCATCTTCATAATCAGTGATAGATGCAAGAATCCCCAGCCCACTGTGGGTAGAGCCACACCTAGGCTGTTGGTCCTGGGCTCTATAAAAATGCAGGCTGAAAAAACCGTAAGGAACAGCCTAGTAAACAACACCCCTCTATGGACTCTGTATCAGCTCCTGGCTCCAGTTCCTTCCTGGTTTGAGTTCCTGCCTTGGATTTTCTTAATGGGCTGTGACTCAGGATATAGAATCCAAATAAAATCTCCCCTACCCCCGCCCCAAGGTCCTGTGGTCATTGTGCTTCATCACAGAAATAGTGAACCTAAGCAAGATAAGCATTACTAAGGCAATTCCCAAAAGAAATGCAGGCTCTTGTATGCTATTTAATTGTTATGACTATAATTCTAAGGTCATAAACATTCCTTGTTTTTCTGGTTTAGCATCATGTTAAGGCAGGACTTATGTCAGAGAATCTAATGGATGAGACTTTTTCAGTGACTCTTCTCAGAAATTTAGAAGACTTTTAATCATTTGGAATGAGAGTAGATTGGGGGATTTCCCTTTGTTAGTATTTTTTCTCATTAATTTACCTAAGGAACAGTAATGGACAGTTCCCTCTATTGTTGAAAATGTACTCCAATTATCCTTAAGTGTTTTAAAACATTTATTCTTTGGTGAAAAAGAAATGATATATGGCTGCAGGACATTTCCACAATAGTGAAAGATTTTTCATATCTGTGCAGGTACCACAAGGAAAATTCTTCCCTCTGATCATTATATAATGAAATCAATCTTATGATTATACCAAGTTCTCTGAAGAAATGATTGTAAGTGACTAATTAGTGTTTCATCTTTAACCTATATTAATTATATGAATAAATGAGTCTTGTTGTGGCATTTTTAGTCAAGCATAAAATATTTAATTTATATTCTGTTCCCAAATACTCTGCCATCTTGTCCTGTGCTATTGATTAGTAGTAATTCTACACCTTTCATATCTTCTGTTTTGTAGATTACACATACAAGAAGAAGCATGTACCCTTAACTTTTTTAGTATGACTTATTTCTCCTAACACGATTATTCCATCTCCATCCTCTTTCTCTGCAAAAAATGCACTTTCTTCTTTGTATGGCTTGTTAATATATATATATATTTATATATATATATATATTTGTGTGTGTGTGTGTGTGTGTGTGTGTGTGTGTGTGTGTGTGTGTATAAATGAATCTATAGCACCTATGTTGGCTAAAATGAACAGTGTCACTTTAAATATATAGCATGCCCAGCAACCATTCATGAACAAATTCTCTCTCTTCTCTCCACTGTTGTTTGGTTTTGCTCTTTTGGGGAGCCTGTCACCCAGATAAATCACACATGGAGGCTTATGCTTAATTATAAATGTCTGGCCTTAGCTTTGCTTGTTTCTTGCTAGCTTTTCTTAACTAAAATTATCCTGTCTATCTTTTTGCCTCTGGAGTTTTTTCTTTTCTTATTTCTGTAGATCTTACTTTCACTCTTACTCCATGGCTGACTGTGTGGCTTTGTGGCTGTGTGGCTGGCCCCTTGCATCCTCCTCCTTCTATTTCACCTTCTTATTTCCTTCCCTCCCAGATTTCTCCTATTTCTTCTCTCTGCCTGCCAGCCCTGCCTATCCTTTCTCCTGCCTTTCTATTGGCTCTTCAGTTGTTTATTAGATCATCAGTTGTTTTAGATAGGCAAAGTAACACAGCTTCACAGAGTTAAACAGATACAACATAAACAATAGTAACACACCTTAAAATAATACTCTACAACACTTGACTGTGAATGAGATGTGACCAGATATCTCAAACTCCTTTTCCTGTGGCATCTCTGAAGTGGTGAGCATGAGATATACCCAAGAATGGCATAGTTAGATTAAATGGAAGTTATATTTTTCATTTTTTATGTTCCTTCAAACTAATTTTCAAAGTACCTGTAGTAATTTACATTCTCAAAAATGATATATAATATTTCCTTTTCCCCTACATATTTATTAATACTATGACTATACAAAAACTTCACTTGACATATTCAATTGTGAATTATAGGGGATGGCAATTATATCCTGGTAAAGTTCCTAAAAAATAAAAAAAAAATCTCTATAAAGAAACAATGTTCAGTAATGAAAATGAATGTACTATCAAACCATGGTGGGAAGCTTAGATAATTATTGCAAATAAAAGAAGGCAAACTGAAAATTGTCTATTACAACACTGACCAGACATTATAAGTAAAAAAAGGTAATGATAATTTTAAAATTAAATGGAAAAAATACGTAGTGATTTTCAAATTTTCCATGCAGTCAAGAGTTTTAAGAAAAAAATCATGAACTGAAAGTGAAAAATTTTGAAGGAATGTTACACTAATGAAATGTTACATTTTTCTAAAAGCCATGGGTTAATAAATGAATTCCATTGCTAGTTGTGGTACACTTCCTAGCTAGCTATTGTCCAGAAAGGCTTCAAAGGCCCCCAATACAATATAGAGTAGTGCTATTGCTCTTGGTTTTACAGCAGAATTAGATTGTAAGATCCCATTCTGAAGATAACATAAACATCAGATGTAGGATACAATAAATTAAGCTGAAAATGAACTAGGAGCTTTGTCTTTTCTGTCTAGCTTTCATAGTGCTAGAAGATGTGGTGCAGATTTCTGGGATGGAAAAAAAATTATCAAGAATCCTACTCAGCTGTGGACCCTGCATGCTATGGTATTAACCTACAAGAGACATGATTGTTTTGGGAATAATCACCAACTTTCTGCTTGGATTTGAGGCTAGTTCTTTGGAATGAATATATGGCTTGCACTATGAACTTAGTTAAATGTCTGTGGTTGGGGAAGTTATAGGCTCTAGTGAGGCATCCTAGTACTGTTGTTTTTGCTAAATGGACATAATGCCAAATTGCCTTCTAAGTATTTTAGCTTCTTATACATGTAGACTGGTGTTTCCCTCAGTCTTTGGCAGAGAACCTTTTTTTTTTTTTTTTTTTTTTTTTGCAGGGAATGGTGTTAATTTAAAGACTCAGAACAACCCAAATTGCTGGGAATAAGTGATTATTGAGTGTTGACCCCTGAATCAGACATCTATATTAGCCCTTGCAAGGGCATAGAAAATGCTCCATAAGAAGAAGTAGAAAGATTTTAAGTGCTAGAGGATAGGGGGACATTATGTGAAATGTGATCTTTTGGATATGACATTTTCACTACAATATTGAATTCATCAACACCAATTAAAAGAAGGTGCATCAGTATGTTGATTAGGTGGACCAGAGGCTGAGAGAATACATTCATACTTGTAAATGAAAGGAACTTTTATACATTCAGAAGCTTAATATTGCCATCACTCAAAAATAAACAAGAATAAAAGTTTCTAAACATTTTAACAACAGTGATCAAAAACTTGCCAAGGAACTAAACAATGTTATGCATATTTTCTTTAGGAAGACACAAATATATACCCAATGAGTACATAATACACAATTTTGTAACAAAGAAAAAGAAAATGTTATGACAAAAGGAAAATGTATGATAAATATATGTATTTAGCATAAATATAACATTAATTATTGGAAATATATCTCTAAGAATCATCATTTAACTCCAGCAACAAACAAACAAATCATCTTTATTTTTCTTAATGTTTATTTACTAAGGTAAAAAACAGTCCTATTAAGATAGGACTCATGCAAACACTCAGGCTCCTGAACAGGTCTAAGTAGAATGAAAGACAGAGTAAGACAGGAAAGACAGAAAGAGATTAAAGAGTTGATAAGGTGAAGACTTGTAGGTCTGGATTTGTTCAGGAAGATCTACTCCTATCACCTACATTTGGAAAATGAATAATGGAGCTGCTGTCCTCACAATATTTTCTTGACAAGAAATGGGCTGCATCTAGGTCCCAGAGTATTTCAGTATTTCAATGACCACAAGTGCAGTTCTGCAACCCCAAATCCAGCAGCTAAGCACATAAAAAGAATCCCAACCTTCCTCCTGAAACCCAGTCACCAACTGGCATCCTTGCTTCTGGATTAGTCTACTCATATAATGTGTGTTTAATTGTGGTGGTGGTTGTAAATAAAATATAGTTCTTTATAATATCACCTAATCATATTTTACATCAGCTCGCATCAACAAAACATAAAAATATTGAAACATGCAAACCTTTAGTATGTGCCTTATTTATATTTAAAATCAATCTTCTTTACAGTATCTAACAAATCTAATAATGTATCATCAGTATTCATAGCACAGATATTTCTCCCTTACATTGTCACTGAATACTTCCCAATCTTCATCATACAGAGCCTTTGTTTATATATCTATTAACTTGTCAATTTGGCAACATGCTGAACTCCATAAAGTGAAATGAATCCTAATTTATACTTTGATGTTTTCATTTTAACTCAAAATAACATTTTTGAGAACCTTCCAATTTTTATGACTGTGAATAAGCAGCTGACTCTGTTTATGAAACTGAATTATTTGATTTGCCAGAATAAATTAGAGAATGTTTATTGAGTTTCTTGATGAGCATTTTGGGTGGCTTCCCATGTGGGGTATTGTGAATAACAATGTTTTCATTATCCATGTGCATATTATTTTGAAACATATGTGTTTTCTTCCCTCAATATCTCTGCAATGCCTTCTCTAAGATGTGTTCAACACAATCCATTATCCATAGGTGAAATCCCTAGCAATGCCTTTGAAAAGGACTGAGTCTTAATTCATGAACATTCTAGTTCATCTAAGATTATTTTTTCAATGTTTGGGGGGGGATTATTGATACAAGAGAAGTGATCAAGGGTGTTTTATGTAAGAAAGTTCTACATATATTTATATCTTCCAGCCTATTTTTTCCTTAAAATGATGTACCATGTTCCATTAACATATGATCACAAAGGTAAGCTAATACTCTAATTCATAGTATAAAAGTATCACACATGTAACAATCAGAACATTTCTTAATAATTTGACAAATTTTCTTATTTTACTAGTTGTTAATTATAATTTGTAGAACTTGAAAATGTAAATCTACTTCCTGGAGAAATTGCTCAGTTGTTAAGAGCATTTGCTCTTGCAGGGAGGATCTGGGTTCAGTTTGCAACATCTACAAAGCAGCTCACACCCATTTGTAACTCCAGTTCCAGAGGATCTGCTGCCTTTTTCTGGCTTCTGTAGGTACTGCATGCTGGTGGTGTCCATATATCCATGCAGGGAAAAATGCTCATACAAATAATATAAAAATAACAATTTCAAAAAGAAAATGAATAGCTAAACATTGACCCTTACAATTACAAATACATCTCCAGTCTTTTCAAAAAAACATAAATATTTTTGACATGAATCTCTAATTCTCTGTGAAAAATTTCACCAATTTCTTAAAAATGCTTAGAGATCTAATGAACTAGTGTTTAAAGTAATCCATTTGTAACAAGTACAATTTATAGATTTGTTTTATAAGATGACATAAATAGGTGGATGGATTCCTAGAACTATTTAGATTATATTGGTTAAGCATAATGCATGGAGCTCAATGATGGAATTTCTTTCATCTCTACATAGCTCCTAAGTTCATTTCACATTCAAGGTACAATTCAGAAGCCTACAAGGGCTTAGGTTTTGTTTAAGTTAGAAGATTCCTATCCTGGCACCTGATGTGTTGAATCTTTATAATTTTAATCTTCTTTTAGAGACAGAAGCATAAGATGTCCACATTTTATTTTGCTTCCTAAACCTCTTCTTGTTAAAGTGGAACAACCCCCCAGATTAGTAACAATTTATATATATTAGAAATTTTTATAGGTTTCCAAATTTGGTATTTTATTTCAATCTATCTATTACATTTCTCTTCAAAAATAGTAAAATTTAGAAAAATATATCAGAATACATTGCAAGACATTTGTTTACAAAGAGTGAAACTGACTGATCCTAATCATGGGGAAGATAATTTGTCATTTTCAAATGACATTTTCAAAATTTTAAAAGGTTTTCACAGTAGCTTATGTAAGTCTAAGACTAGAAATTGTAAATCTATGATGCATTCTGTATTTCTCATTTCCAACATTCTGTTTCATCCCACTTCAGTGCTGCATCACTTTCTACTAAGTACCTGTAGCAAAGGAATGCCTGGACTCACCTTATGACTTACATACCAGCCTCTACACTGCACAAGGAACTATTATGACTCAGCTCTGTCATGGCCCATCTGAAGGCCTTTCGATGTAAAAGAATAGTATAGTTGTATGGATGCAAAAAGAATCTTTCAATGAGCATAGTTGAAGCGTTCACAACATGCCCCAAGGTTGGGCGTGTTTGCATATGCCCAGCGGACACTTCCGCTTAGCCAGTTCCAGGTCAAGATAGCCATTTCTGGGTCAAGGCGTCTCCCGTGACCAGGATCCGTGGCGTCACGTAGCCACTCAAGCGCGCAACGTGCCTACGTCATCTACGTCTACCTTGCACGCCCTGCCTTTAAAAGCCGGCACCATGTTCCCCATTTCTCTCTCTTTCTCTTTCTCTCCTTCTATACACATGTGTCTCCCCGTATGGGCACTCACTATCCCTTTCCTCTCAATAAACTCTTATTAGCGGATTCTGTCGTGTTTCATGACGATTCCTTGCAGGGTAACAGCGAAAATAACTAACAATAGTAGCATAAGTTGTTAATCCCAGCAGTTGGAAGTCAGAGGCAGGCAGATCTCTGAATTTGAGGCCAGCCTGGTCTACAGAGTAAGTTCCAGGACAGCTAGGACTACACAGAAAAAACTTGTCCCAACAAAACAAACAAACAAATAAATTAGGAAAAAGGAAAACAAAATCTTTCACATTTCATCTTTGAGAAAGTACCTTTAATGGGAAGCAAAGTAAATTTGTATACATTTTGATAAAATTCATGTACATTTTGATAAGGATACTAAGTCTTACTAATTCCATGAAATGTCACATGAATGCCTGAGTCTTGTAAAAATGTGACTGAGACAAGCATTTCCTGTTGTTTTATATATCTGATAATATTTTTAAATGGAATCCTCTTTATGAATAGTTCTCTTGATCAGTTTGAAGCAATCTTCATTATCTCTTTTGACTGGATTTGGTTTGAAGTCTACATTGTTTCAGAAATTAGGATAATAACACCTGCTTATTTCTTAGTTCTACTGGCTTGGAATAAATTTTTGACCAGTTAATGTTAAGTTGGTATGTATCTTATGATAATGAGGTATGTTTCTTAGATACAGCAAATTGAAGGATCCATTTTTTTTAATCTGATATACCAGTCTGTATTTGTTAATTGGAGAATTTAGACCATTAGTACCTAAAGTTAAAAAAAAAGTATTAATTCCTGCTATTTGGGGCGTGGTTTGTAGTGTTTGGTGTTTTCCTAACATTTAAGCATTCATTGAAACATTGTTCTAGGATCCTTTTTTCAGATAGCTATTTCAATGTGTCTATCCTTCTCTCAATCTAAAAGTTTCTTTCTTGTACCCTCTGCTCATCTGACTTAATTATAAGGAATTCCTCTAGCCAAAATTTATTATGGACTATTTTTCTTATCTCATCAGTTATTACATATCTTTCCTAGGTTTTATATCCTGTATTGGCAGTTGTATTCTTTCTGAATTGAAAATACATAATCCTATATCTTTCTGAGTTCAAGTTTCTCTTCTGAAGGACCTATCTTTATGTATGACTTCATATTTCTTTCTTATAGCTCTCAATATACTGTCTTTCTCCTCTCTGTTGTTGGGGTTTTAATTATAATATGATGTTTTGATGTTCTTTTCTGACCCTATTTGTCATTCTGTATGCTGTGGTAGTATTGTGTTCCCCAAAATATTGTGTACCTTAATAAACTTATTTGGGGTCAGAGAGGGAACAGCCACAATATTAAACAGAGGTTAGGCAGTGGTAGCACACGCCTTTAATCCTAGCATTCCAGAGACAGAAATCCCTCTGGATCTCTGTGAGTTCATGGCCACTTTGGAAACGGCCAGGCATGGTGACCCACGCCTTTAATCCCAGAAAGCACGCCTTCAATTCCAGGGAGTGGTGGTAGAAAGCAGAAAGGTATATAAGGCGTGAGGACCAGAAACTAGAAGCATTTGGCCTGGTTAAGCATTTGGCCTGGAAAAGCATTTTGGCTGGTTAAGCTTTCAGGCTTTCGAGAAGCATAGTTCAGCTGAGAGCCATTCAGATATGAGGACACAGAGGCTTCCAGTCTGAGGAAACAAGATCAGCTGAGAAGTTGGCGAGGTGAGGTTAGCTGTGGTTTGTTTTGTCTCTCTGACCTTCCAGTGTTTACCCCAATACCTGCCTCAGGTTTGATTTTATTAATAAGAACTTTTAAGACTCCTGCTACAGTATGCCATTTAAACTTGATTGGGTCTTTATTTTCTTGGATTTGGGAAAACGTTTGTGATGGTATTGAAAGTGGTTTCTATGCCTTTGGGTTAGAGGGGGGTTCTCTTTCTTCTACTGCTGTAATTCATAGATTTGACCTTTTTTATGGTGTTCTAAAGATGTTGCATTTTCCTCTTGCACATTAAAAAAAATCACTCTCCTTAAAATATATACAAATTCTACCTTGTTTTAAAGCACTGATAATCTGTTTTCCTCATATCCATTTGATTGGTGACTATTTCTTCTATGATTTGTGAATTATTGAATTTTTCATGTTAAGTATCATTTTGGTGTGGTTTTTTCCTCAATATTTTTAATCTCTTTATTGAATTTCATTTTTTGTATATTAAATTGACTTCATTATTCATTTAGATTTTTGTGTTCATTTGAAAATCGTTCGGAGGAAATCTATTTAGTCTAAAATTCTCTCTCCCTTTACATTTCTTTGGGGATATTTATCATCATTGTTTTGAATTATTTGTGTGGAATTTCATATAAGTAGCTCATACTGTGGATGTTTACTCTGATGTTGGTTGAGACCTGATGTCTTGGTTTTTTCATTTTACTTGTATTTCTGCCTTGGGACTTGCTGTGATTTAGAGTGTTGTTTGAATTTTACTTTTCTATTTAGGTCAGCTTTATTCTTTCAAGGGAAGTATCTGCAATGTTCAGAAGGGGAATAATTAAAGAATTGCAATGTTATCCTTTTCTATTAAGGTGCTTTTCAGGGCACCAAGAGATGGACATGTAAATTGAAGGGGGGACTATAGAGGCAAAAATGAGGGATTGAGGGAATGTTGACCAAAGGTAGGCTGAAAAGAGAGAGGTAAGTATATGTGACCAGGAACCTAAGGCACAAAGATCTTGCAATCCAGACAGGATTAGGTTCTTTGAGAGAAGAAATAATATGAGGAAAGAGTAAAGAGAGGAAATACAGGTAATATATGGCTAAAATAGTGAAACTGGGCTGACAGGCTAAAACGATATTGAGTACTAAAACAAAGATGCAGAAAAAGAACTGGGTAGAGATACAAATTATGAAAACTCTTTGGCCTGTTTACTGTCTTTTGTTTAACTCTCTCTTGTTCCTTCCCTTGCTCCTGGAGTGTTATCTCACTCCTGGGAGTTCTGCTATGTTTGGAAGCTCTGTTCTTTCTGATGAGTCTTACTTTGTGTGATCTGATTATTGATGCTGTCCTAGTCCATGGCCAGTATGTCCCCTTCAGAATCTCAGCTCTCGCCAAACCTCTGCAAATTCCTTCAGACTTGCTAATGCATGTTTCACCTCTGTACAGCTCTTTCCAACATCTTCACACACTTAGAATAGGTGTGAAATATCCATTTGTACTTTGGTTACCACCAGGCTTTCACCTTGCTGAATGTGCTGTAGATATGACTCAAAGATTCTTTTCTGAAGTCTCTCAGGTTTCTGCCTGTTAGAGTTCAGCATAGAGTCCCATGACTCTTGGATTGAATTTCCCTATAGTGTGGTTAACAAAGGATGTCAAGCTGCTGAGCTGACATAGCATCATAAGAAGTCTTTTGGAAATTGCATATTGTCTCTGCTCTGCTTTTTGACAGGACATCCAGAAGCAAGATGAGGGTTTTTCTCAGCTTCTTCTGCTATTTCTGTGTTACTCTGTTTTTTTCCACCTATTTAGAGTATCTTTTGTTTTACAGCTCCCCCAGAAATATTTCTTTGAAACACTGGCCCTCAATGCTCTAAGGGTTGTCTGTCATCTTTGGTCAACCCTTTCTTTGTTAAAATTTAAAAATTTGTGCAGCATCACAAATTGATCTTAGCTGTGTATTCTTTGCTTAGACATATAAATAGACTACACTGAAATTTTTGGAGGATTTAGGATTTATATCCTACAGGAGGATTAAATGATGTTTATGAAATAAAATCCTTTGCTTCATAAGAAAGCTGATGTGCATATGTTGTAAGATTACTGTATGTCCCACAATACTCTGAGGGTAGAAGCACTCATCAAACATAGAATTAAGGAGTTTAATTTGTGCGAAACTAAGTTAAATATTTCAGATGGCTTGGGAAAATATTATCTAGAGTTCTGAGTTAATTTCCAACAACAGAATAATTTATTCATTTTATAATTTATGTGTATAAAATAATTCATCATCTCTGAATTTTTGCTAATATGCAATATGAAAACTAATGGTAAATTTTGTGATTATTAGGCAGAATTACAACTTTTTAATTATGAGTTTCCAGAATGAGGAAATTAATTCCAATACTATCATTTGAGAGGCATTTATTGGCTTGACATGCATTTGATTTTCTAAATTTCATAATTACATTGTCATTTGTGGATTAGGTATCTATTTAACCCTTCATGAAAATTGTATTTAATTTTAAAAATATTATCTTAACTTAGATGATGATAGATATAAACTTAGCATTGCTACCCCAAAATCTCAAATTCATTATTGTGACTATCTTTAGAAAGATGTTAAATAACTATTTTTCTGCCCACATTCTTTCATAGATGAATTATTAGAGATACCTCTTTATTACAGTATATTCATGTTGTTATGCTTCATACTGTTATTACTTATGCTCAAATTCTACCACTCTACCTGCCAAAGTGAACTTTCCTCATTTTTACAGGATTTCAAGAACATCTTAAAATATGCACATCAGGTCTAGTTTTATCATGTCCCTTCAGCATCTCACCATATCTGATGTTTAAGACACAAAGTACAAACTCCTCTGGCTTTGTCTGTCACAACATTTGATATTGTCTAGGTGTACTTATAATGTCTTAAGTCTTCAAATGTATTTCTAATTATCTGATGTATGACAGTTCATTCTCATCCTCCCATGTTTCATACCTGTTTCATTTTACCTGCCTTTGAACCTCATTAATTTCCAATTTACCTTTCACTTTATACAAATGGGATCATATCTTATTATACTTAGGAGTTAAATAATTTTAAAATTAAAAGCAAAAAAAATAATTTGCAGATCACCCTCATAAAGCATATGAACATTTCTTTATTCGTATCTGTACTTGTGATTAATTTCCTTTTGATACTGATTCAAATCTCCCTTCAGCTGATTTTAATGATATTCAATACTTTCTTTTTACTGATAAATGTCGTATTGTTAATTTATCAATACAATCTTCTTTACTAGCAAACTTACTATAAATATCTCTCTCATAAAACAAAAACTCCTTATAAACTAAGTTAATTATATTAATTGCTTTATATTACAATTTTTCCTCAAAAATATCTTCAATGATCAATATTTACTTAACTAGTATGGTCTAATAATCTAACATGGAAACAATTATTATTATTATTATTAAATAATTATAATTAATTATTATTAAAATTATTATAATTATTAAAATTATTATTAAATATTATAATTATTATTATAAGAAATTAAATATTCTTCATAAGACCATACTTAAATATTCTCAATTATATCCAACAACAAAATCTTTTTGTATGTTTGTTTTACTTTAAACAAAAAGAGAATGAATTGGACCGTGAGCAATTCAAGGCAAAAAATAATATTGCTTTCCCTGGGCTTCTTCATATCTGCAGCTATCTGTCTTGCTATCACTTGCAGCATCTTTTTCACATAACTTTATTTGTTACACCAAATATTAAATTGTAAAATGTATATTCTCTCCCTTTGTTTTAAATTATGTGGGTATTCTAATGTACTTCTTCACTTACTCAGAGTTCTTCGGTTTCATCTATGATTTCATTTGTTGTAACAAAATAAAAGAAAATGTGTTTCACCCATCCGGCCCACAGGTGAGTCCCTCTGTTCATACCCAGGGAGGCCTGCCCCTAGGACCCATTCGTAGGCCCTGGCCTTTCCCGGAGAATAGCAGCCACCCAACTTGGCCCCAGTTGCAGGCCAGCTGACTGGGCTCCTGCAGGAAAGTTCCCCTTCTTCAAGACCCCCCAGCGGACCCTGCAATCTACATGCCCTGCCCCCATACCCATCCACCTGAGCCCCCTGACACATCCTGTGGCTTGGAAACCAACCCCCAGCTCTCATCTGGCCCAGAGAAAGCTCTCATTGGGCCTAGAGAGAAAGCTCTCATTGGACAAAGAGCTGTCATTTGACCAAGAATAACCTCAGGAGACAGGGAATCTGCCAGACCTCATTAGACCAAGAGTGGCTTTCTGAGAAGTAGAATCTGCCACCCTTCATTGGACCAAGAGAGGCTTCCTGAAACATAGAATCTGTCAGATCTGACTGGACCAAGAGTCCTGATAAGACCAAGAACGAATCCGTGAGTCACAGAATCAACTAGCTTTGGTTGACCCAAGAGCAGCTCTCTGAGACACAGAAGCTGCCTGCTCTAGTTATACCAAGAGCTAAGATTAGACCCAGAAGGGGCCCCTGAGACACAGACACAACAAGCACAGAGTGGACCAACAGCAACTCCCTCAGACACAGACACCTCTTATACCTATGAGGAGATGGGCAGACATCAAGGCAGAAGCACATACAACAACATGAAGAGCAATACAGCATCACTAGAAACTAGCCCGCCTCCAACAGCAAGACCTGAACATCACAAGGTAGAAGAAGCTGAAGAAAGCAACCTTAAGAATGGCATCATAAAGATGCTAGAGGCCTTTAAAGAAAAAATGAAAAACGAAATTGAGGAAAAGATGAACAAAAAAGTGGACGAAATCAATAAAGAAATTGAGAAAAAGTAAAAAAAAAAAAAAGGGAAGAAATCTATAAAGAAATAGAGGAAAAGACAAATAAAAAAACTGGAAGAAAGCAATAAATCCCTTAAAGAAAACTATGAAAAAGAAATGAAACGGGTGAGGGAAACAGTTCAAGACATGAAAAGGGAAATAGGAAGAATGAGAAGACACAAACAGAGGGAAGGCTAGAAATAGAAAATCTGAGTAAATGAACAGGAAACACAGATACAAGCATAACAAACAGAATACAAGAGAAGGAAGAGAGGATCTCTGGTGTAGAGGATACAGTAGAGGAAAAGGATTTATCAGTCAAAGAAAATACCAAAGTCAAAAAAACTCATGACCAAAAATGTCCAAGAAATCTGAGACACCATAAAAAGACCAAACCTAAGAATGATAGGTATAGAGGAAGGAGAAGAATACCAACTCAAAGTCACAGAAAATATATTCAAGAAGATCATAGAAGAAAACTTACCCAACTTAAAGAAGGAAATGCCTATGAAGATACAAGAAGCCAATAGAACACCAAACAGATTAGACCCCCAAAAAGGTCCCCTTGCCACATAATAATTAAACAACTAAACCTACGGAATAAAGAAAAAAATATTAAGAACAGCAAAGGAAAAAAGACAAGTGACTCACAAAGGCAAACCCATGAGAATAACACCCGATTTCTCAATGGAGACTTTGAAAGCCAGAAGGACCTGAACAGATGTAATGCAGACACTAAGAGACCATGAATGCCAGCCTAGACTAATATACCCAGCAAAACTTTCAATCATCATAGACGGAGTGAACAAGACATTCCAAGACAAAACCAGATTTAAACAATATTTATCCACAAATCCAGCCCTATAGAAAGCTCTAGAAGGAAAATTCCAACCTAAGGAAGTCAGATACACTTATGAAAACACAGGCAAACAGATAATCCCACAGCAGTAAACCCCAAAGAAGAGAAATACACACGCACTACCACCAAAAGATAAGAGGAATGAACAATCACTGGTCATTAATATCCCTTAACATCAATAGATTTAATTCACCTATAAAAAGACAGGGGCTAACAGAATGGATACAAAAGCAGGACCCATCTTTCTGTTGCATGCAAGAAACACACTTCAAATTCAAAGATAGACACTACTTAAAAATAAAAGGCTGAGAAAAGTCTTTCCAATCAAATGGTCTTAAGAAGCAAGCTGGTGTAGCCATCCTAATATCCAGCAAAATAGACTTCAAACTAAAATCAATCAAAAGAGATCAAGAAGAACATTAGATACTCATCACAGGAAAGATCCACGAAGATGAAGTTTCAATTCTGAACATTTATGCCCCAAACACAAGGGCACCCACATATGTAAAAGAAAAACTACTAAAGCTTAAATCACATATAAACCCCCACACATTAATACTGGGAGACTTCAACACCCCACTTTGACCATGGGACATATCTGCCAAATTGAAACTTAACAGAGAAATAAAGGACTTAACTGATGTTATGAATTAAATGGACTTAATTGATATCTACCTAACATTCCATCCTAACAAAAAAGAATATACCTTCTTCTCAGCACCCCATGGAACCTTCTCTGAAATTGACCATATACTTGGCCACAAAGAAATCTCAACTGGTACCAAACAAAAAAAAAAATGGAATAACCACCTGTGTTCAATCAGACCACCATGGTTTAAAGCTAGACTTCAACAAAAACAAAAATTACAGAAGCCTACAATCTCATGGAAACTTAATAATTCTCAACTGAATCACAAATGGGTCAAGGAAGAAATAAAGAAAGAAGTTAAAGTCTTCGTAGAGATCAATGAAAATGAATTCACCACATACCCAAACGTAAGGGACACTATGAAAGCAGTGCTAAGAGGAAAATTCATAGCACTAAATGCCCACATAAAGAAGTTGGAGAAATCTCATACCAGTGACTTAACAGCACACCAGAAAGCTCTAGAACAAAAAGAAACAAAGTCACCCAGGAGGAATAGACTCCAGGAAATAATAAAATTGAGAGCTGAAATCAATAAAGTAGAAACAAAGAGAACAACACAAAGAATCAATGAAACAAAGATTTGGTTCTTTGAGAAAATCAACAAGATAGACAAGCCCTTAGTCAAACTAACCAAAAGGCAGAAAGAGAGCATCCAAATTAGCAAAATCAGAAATGAAAAGGAGACATAATAACTAACATTGAGGAAATCCAGAGAATCATCAGGTCATACTTCAAAAACCTCTACTCCACAAAACTGGAAAATCTAAAAGAAATGGATAATTTTCTGGATAGGTACCACATACCTAAGTTAAATCAAGACCAGATAAACTATTTAAATAGACCAATAACCCCTAAGCAAATAGAAACAGTCATTAAAAGTCTCACAACCGAAAAAAGCCCAGGACCACATGGATTCAATGCAGAATTCTACCAGATCTAGAAAGAAGAGATACTACCAATACTCTTTAAATTTTTCCACACAATAGAAACAGAAAGAATGTTACCAAACTCCTCCTACGAGGCTAAAATTACCCTGATTCCCAAGCCAAACAAAGATGCAACAATGAAAGAGAACTACAGACCAATCTCCCTCATGAACATTGATGCAAAAATACTCAATAAAATATTGGCAAACAGACTCCAAGAACACATCAAAACAATTATCCACCATGATCAAGTAGGCTTCATTCCAGGGATGCAAGGGTGGTTCAACATACAAAAGTCGGTCAATGTAATACACCATATAAACAAACTGAAAGAAAAAAACCACATGATCATCTCACTAGATGGAGAAAAGGCATTTGACAAAATCCAACACCCCTTCATGATAAAGGTCTTGGAACGATCAGGAATACAAGGAACATACCTAAACATAATAAAGGCAATTTACAGCAAGCCAACAGCCAACATCAAATTAAATGGAGAGAAACGCAAAGTGATTCCACTAAAATCAGGAACAAGACAAGGCTGTCCACTCTACCCATACTTATTCAATATAGTACTTGAAGTTCTAGCCAGAGCAATAAGACAACATAAATAGATCAAGGGGATACAAATTGGAAAGGAAGAAGTCAAGCTTTCACTAATTGCAGATGACATGATAGTATACACAAGTGACCCAAAAAATTCGACCAAGGAACTCATACAGTTTATAAGCATTTTCAACAATGTAGCAGGATACAAGATTAACTCAAAAAAATCAGTAGCCCTCCTATATACAAATGACTAACAGGCTGAGAAGGAAATCACCCTTTACAATAGCCACAAATGATATAAAATACCTTGCAGTAACACTAACTAAGCAAGCAAAGAACCTGTATGATAAGAAATTTAAGTCCCTGAAAAAAGAAATTGAAGAAGATGTCAGAAAATGGAAAGATCTCCCATGCTCATGTATAGGTAGGATTAACATAGTAAAAATGGCAATTTTACCAAAAGCAATCTACAGATTCAATGCAATCCCCATCAAAATCCCAACACAATTCTTCACAGACCTGGAAAGAACAATACTCAACTTCATATGGATAAACAAAAAACCCAGGGTAGCCAAAAGAATCCTGTACAATAAAACAACCTCTGGAGGCATCACGATGCCTGACTTCAAGTTCTACTATAGAGCTACAGTAATAAAAACAGCTTGGTACTGGCATAAAAACTGGCATGTGGACCAATGGTACTGAATTGAAGACTATTGACATTAATCCACACACATATGAACATATAATTTTCAACAAAGAAGCCAAAATTGTACAATGGAAAAAAGAAAGCATCTTCAACAAATGGTGCTGACATAACTAGATGTCAACATGTAGAAGATTGCAAATAGATCCATATCTGTCACCATGCACAAAACTCAACTCCAAGTGGATAAAAGACCTCAACATAAATCCAGCTACTCTGAACCTGATAGAAGAGAAAGGAAGAAGCTGTCTTGAACACATTGTCACAGGAGATCACTTCCTAAATATAACACCAGTAGCACAGATATTGAGAGAAACAATTAATCAATGGGACCTCTTGAAACTGAGAAGCTTTTGCAGGGAACAGGACACGGTCAACAAGACAAAACAACAGCCTACAGAATCGGAAAAGATCTTCACGAAACCCACATCTGACAGAGGGCTGATCTCCAGAATATATAAATTATTCAAGAAATTAGACATCAAAATAACCAATAGTCCAATTAAAAATGGGCTATAGAGCTAAACAGAGAATTCTCAACAGAATCTCAAATGGCTGAAAGACATTTAAGGAATTGTTCAACATCCCTAATCATCAGAGAAATGCAAATCAAAATGACTCTGAGATACCATCTTACACCTGACAGAACTGCTAAGATCAAAAACACTGAAGATAACATGCAGAAGAGGATATGGAGCAAGGGAAACACTCCTACATTTTTGGTGGGAATGAAAACTTGTACAACCACTTTGGAAATCAATTTGATGCTTTCTTAGAAAATTGGGAATCAATCTCCCTCAAGACCCAGCTATACCACTCTTGGGCATATACTCAAGGAATGCTCAATCATACCACAAGGACACATGCTCAACTATGTTCATAGCAGCCTTATTTGTAATAGCCAGAACCTGGATACAACCTAGATGCCCTTCAACTGAAGAATGGATAAAGAAAATGTGATACATATACATAATAGAGTACTACTCAGCAGAGAAAAACAATGACATCATGAGGTTTGCAGGCAAATGAATGGAACTAGAAAATATCACCCTGAGTAAGGTAACCCAGTCTCAGAAAGACAAACATGGTATGTGCTCACTCATAAGTGGATACTAGATGTAAAGCAAAGGATAACCAGACTGCAACTCACAATTCCAGGGAGGCTACCTATTAAAGAGGACCCTAAGAAAGTCACAGGGATCACCCAATGACAGAGAAATGAGTGAGATCTACATAAGCAACCTGGATATGGGGGCATAATGGAGGGCAAGGTTTGGGGGAAAGAGAGCTTAGGGAAGCAGGAGGTCCCAGCTGGATCAGGAACAGAGTTGGAAAACAAGGAAAGAGATACCATGATAAATGAAGACCCTATGGGAACAGGAAGAAGCAAAGTGCTAGAGAGGTCCCCAGAAATTCACAAAGATACCTCCACAATAGAATACTGACAATGGTTGAGAGAAAGCCCAAGCTGACCTACTCTGTTGATCTGATGGCCGAACACCCTATCTGTCATGATAGAACTCTCATCCAGTGACTGATGGAAGCAGATGCAAAGATCCATGGTCAAGCCCCAGGTGGAGCTCCAGGAGTCCAATCAGCGAGAGAGAAGAGGGAATATATGAGCAAGAGATATTGAGACCATGATTGGAAAGAACACAGACACAAATAGCCAAACTAATGGAAACACATGAACCAATAGCTGAGGAGCCTCCATGGAACTGGATCAGGCCCTCTGGATAAGTGAGACAGTTGATTAGCTTGAACTATTTTGGAGGCCCCCAGGCAGTGGAACCAGGACCTGTCCTTAGTGCATGAGCTGGATTTCTGGAACCTAGGGCCTATGCTGAGACTTTTTGCTCAGCCTTGGTGTAGGGAGGAGTGGACTGTCCTGCCTCAACTGAATCTACCAGGCTGAGCTGAATCCCCAGAGGAGACCTTGCCTTGGAGGAGGTAGGAATGCGGTGAGGACTGGGGGGCAAGGTTGGGGGGTGGGAGGAGGGAGGACAGGGGAATCCATGGCTGATATGTTAAATTACATTAATTATAAAATAAAAAAAGAATACAGATGTGGCATTTAGTGCCCACACATTGTTCCTTCCCCCCGACCCCAGTAATTCATCATTATACTTTTTGCCTGTATGTTTTTGACTGTCTAGATATCTCATATAAGGCAGAATCATATAATATTCATCTTTTTGTGATTAGCTTGTTTCACTTAGCACAATTTCCTTGAGTTTTATCTATATTGTAGTATTTATCAAAATCTTTTGCAAGGTTGTATCATAGTCTATTGTATGTATATGCTATGTTTTATTTATCCATTTGGGTTGCTTCCACCTTTTAGCTATTGTGCATAATGCTGAAATGAACATGGGTGTATAACACCTGCTTGAATCCCTACTTTCCATTTCTTTTGAATATATAAACAGAAATGGGATTGCAGGATTATGTAACTCTATTTTGAGATTTTGGAGGTGCTTCCATTCTACTTTCCATAGCATCTGTTCTACTAACATTCCTATATAAAAAAAAAAGAAAATGTGTTTCAAATGTGTGAAAGTAGATTCATATGAAATGAGCAATAGTCTTTTCTACCTGTACTTCTAAGATAAATTAATATCTATTTGAAATAAATATCTCAAAAAGAGATATAGCAACCTAACAAAAATATAATCAGTAAGCAGATGAATAAAATAAGCAAATAGTTCAGAACAGTTGAAGTGTAAATGGCCAATCAATATATGAAATAAAAGTCCATCATCCTTAGTCATCAGAGAGTTTCAAATCGTACGGTGTTGAGATTCTACCTTACCCCAAACAGAATGCCCAGCACTAAAAAACAAATAGTCAGGTCATGCTAACCACAGACTTTCTACATTCTCTCCATTCCCTTAGATCCTATCACTTAGTCTTGTCCCTAGCTCTACAACAGAACACCAGCTGCAGCATCCTTTCCCCACTCCACACATCTCCAGTGGATCCCACAGACCATTTCCTCCTAGCCTCCTCCACCCTTTTTATTACTGTAATCACAGTCCTCAAATTAAGCAGGAATTATATACTCAACCAAAGGCCATATCTGCCAGAAAACTAGGTAAGCTGTCACAGATTACCTCCTCTCTTTCTTTGTTTCTCTAGACCAAATCTCTCAGTGTCATTCTAAGAGCTGCAACAAATCACCATTTGCAGCCTCCCTTCTCCTATTCCCACACCTCCTATACGTTCCACAGTACACTCCCTCCTGACATCCCTCTCCCAAATTGTGGATACATTCCAGCCACCATCATAAATAGGTATTCCTTATGAACACACCAGTTGAGCAGGCCAGTAAAAAAGGCAACACATAGTCATCACATTCTCTAAAATTCTGAAGAAGCAGAAACCAATGGACTTTTATATTGTTTTGTCTTATTTTGATCCACTCACCAAATACAAACCCAGAAATCAGCACATAAGACTCTAATCTCTCCAAACTCATGGAAATAGATGTAACATGAATTGCTAAATGGTCTTATAACTAAACCCAGAGCCAGAATATTGGGGTAAATGCTGAAAGATCAGAGAGACAAAGGAATAAGACAGGTCTTACTTCTAGGACTCCTCAGTCTGAAAAAGCATCTAGCTGAATGAGCTTCCTCAGCTGCACAGGCTCTAGTTCCTAATCTCCTCACACCTTATATACCTTTCTCTGCTCAGCCATCCGCATCACTTCTGGGGATTAAAGGGTTGTGTGCTTCCCAAGCAAATGCATGAGACCTCAAGTGCTGGGATTAAAGGCCTGTGATTCCTAAGTACTGGGATTACAGGTGTGTGCTACCACTGCCTGGCTCTGTTTCTTTCCTAGACTGAGACAATCTCATGTAGTCCAGGGTGGCTTTGAATTTAGAGATATCCAGCCAGATCTCTGCCTCCCAAGTGCTAGGGCTAAAGGTGTGCCACCACTGTCTGGCTTCTATGTTTAATCTAGTGGCTTGTTCTGTCCTCTGACCTTCAGATAACTTTTATTAACATACACAAAGTATCACCACATTTCCCCCTTTTGTCTAAAATAATAAAAAAGGTTATAAGTAATATAAGAAAAACTATATACAATAAGTACAATAAGTATATGTAATATATACAGTCAAGAATTACATTAATAATGTGCAGTTCATAAACATTTGACAAATTCAGGGAAAATACTTTATTATTTGTCCTGTTTTGGTGAGTCCAAAATGTTGTACCTAAATCACATTCTATCCTAACTTGTGTTATCAATTTAAAACTATCTTTTGATACTTTATACCTCTTTAGTGAGTTTCTGTTCAGAATTTGTTAACAAGGAAAACTATAACTGACTAGTCTTCAACTCCTTCAGAGACCCTAGAAGGAAATCATATTAACTGAGTAACCAGGAAGTGCAAACAAGTGACTTACAATAATGTGAGAAATGACAGAAACAACTGGCTGCCTGGATAGTCAACCCAAGGTTCCTCTGCAATGTTGGGGCATCCATCTTTGGCCTACAGGCTTAGCAAATATGACAGACTTATCTGTGAAGCAGAATATTCTGAAGAGCCTTCCTACCTTGTCTTTGCAAGGTTTGGCAGTCCTTTCTTTTGTGTCTTGCTTGTCCATTTTGCACAGCATACTGTCAGCAGTCAAGGCAAGGGCACTTTCTTGCCCAGTAGCTAACTTGTCACAAAGAAAGTAAACTCTATATGGAGTTTCTTTGATGCCCATCATCTTCTCTGAAGTATATTGGTGCTGTCAGGAGCATTGTCATAAAAAATAAGAATCTATGTTATTAAAATATTCTAAATTCCATATTCTATAAATCTCTAAAGTGAAGATGGCCTGTCTATCTAAAATATATCTCTGACCTTGAAAACATACCTAATGTGACTAAAAGTTTGATTGAAATAACTATTAACTTTCATTTCTTTATATCCTAATTAGTTGGTAATAATACCTTTCAAGGACTAGCAATTTGCATTACATTGCTAAATTAACTGTATAGATACAATACCTTGAATAAGATTAGAAATATATGTACAGTATGTTCTAACAAAATCAATCTCAAATTTGTATCAATATACGTAATTTGTATACAACATACAAAAATCCAATTCAATGTAAAATATTTAAAACTAGTAGTTGCTTTTTAAAAGTAGATTGAATAATCTACCTTTTTATCTTGTCATATCTATATCTTCCACTTTTTCTTTTCAGAGTAGATTCAATTATCTACCCTTTATCTTAAAATAGCTATATCCCCTTTTTCTCTTTTCAGAGTAGATTCAATAATCTACCCATTTATCCTAACATTTCTATTTTTTTTAGTGTAGATTCAATAATCTACTTTTTATCCTATCATTTCTATATAATACATTTCTTTATCAAATAGATGTCAATATAAGAATGTAATTAATAACAGCCAGAGCAAGATGTCTCCACTAGATCCAAGATATCCTACCACAGCAAGTCCTGAATATTCCAACATAGCTGAAGTACAAGAAAAGAAAGTTAAAGCAAACTATATGGAGATGATAGAGTTCCTTACTTTAAAGAGGAAATGAATAAATCCCTTATAGAAATCCAGGAAAATTCACAAAAAATAGAGGAAATGAAGAAATATCTTAAATAAAATGAAGAAAATACAAACAAAAACAGTTAAGGAAAACAAATAAAAATGTTCAAGACCTGGAAATAGAACTAATGAGGGAATTCAGAAAATGAAAAATTCAGGAATTCCAACAAGAACTACACAGTTACGTTTCACCAACAGAATACAAGAAATTGAAGAGAGAATCTCAAGCACTGGAGATATAGTAGAAGAAAAGGAGACATGGGTCAAGGAATGTTGAATATAAAAAAAATTCCTAAAGTAAAACATATAGGAAATCTGGAACACTATGAAAGGACCAAACCTCAGAATTGAGGAAAGAGAACAATCCCAGCTCAATATCTCAGAAATCATTTTCAACAAAATCAGAGAAGAACATTTTCCTAACCTAAAAAGGCATGAAGCAGCATACAAAATACCAAATAAGCTGGTTCATGAGAAAGTCCCCTTGCAGTAGGGTGGGGTGGCACACGCCTTTAATCCCAGCACTTGGGAGGTAGTGTCTTAGTCTGAGGCCAGCCTGGTCTACAGAGCAGAAGCCAGGAAAGGCACCAAAACTATACAAAGAAACCCTGTCTTGAAAAAAAAACAAAAAAAAAAGAAAGAAAAAAGAAAAAGAAAAAAAAAAAGAAAGTCCCCTTGCCACATAATAATCAAAACACTCAACATAGAAAGCAAAGAAAAGCAAAGAAAGAATATTGAAAGTTGCAAGGGAACAAGGATAAATAACATATCAAAGCAGATCTTTTAAAATTACACCTGACTTCTCAATATAGACGATAAAAGGCAGAATGTTCTGGTCAGAGGTTCTGTAGAATCTACGAGACCACATGCCAGCCAAGACTATAATACGTAGCAAATTTTTCCATCACCTTAGATGGGGAAAATAAGATATTTCATGACAAAATCAAATTTAAACAGAATCTATTTATAAATACACCATACAGAATGTGGTAGAAAGAGAACTCCAACCTATGGAGGGTAACTACACCCGTGAAAACACAGGCAATAATCTCACACCTGCAAAACCAAAAGAAGGAAAACTCTCTTTGTCTCTGTCTCTGTTTCTCTGTCTGTGACACACACACACACACACACACACACACACACACACACACACACACA
>CABHPR010126353.1:0-14487 GCA_902168415.1 Peromyscus melanophrys | reverse complement strand
AGAGATTTGTCCTGACTGTGGGCCCGGCAGGAAAACTCTAGCTACAATGGATTAAAGCTGGATTTCAACAACAACAGAAACATGAGAAAGCCTACAAACTCATGGACAACTCTTTACTTAATAAAAAAAAATGTGTCAAGACAGAAATAAAGAAATTAAAGGCTTCCTATAATTCAATGAAAATGAACACACAGCATACACGAAATTGTGAGACACAATGAAAGCAGTTCTAAGAGGAAAGTTCATATTAGTAAGTGCCTACATAAAAAAAAAACAGACAAACAAAAAATTTGGAGAGTTTGAATACTAGCAGCTTAGCATCACATCTGAAAATTCTAGAACAAAAAGAATTAATCACAGCCAAAAGGGGTAGATGGCAAGAAATAATCAATATGTGAGCTGAAGTCCGTAAAATAGAAACAAATAGAAGGATATAAAGAATCAGTGAAACTAAGAATTGGTTCTTTAAGAAAAGCAACAAGATACACAAACCTTTATCCACACTAAATAAAAGATGGAAACAATATCAAATTTAACAAAATAAGAAACAAATGGGAGGACATTACTATAGACTTTGAGGGAATTAAAAAATCATAAAGACATACTTGAAAATCTGCACTTCACTAAATTCAAACAATCTAAAAGAATTGGATAATTTTCTCAATAAAGACAACTTATTAAGGTTAAATCAAAACCAGCACTAAGTGCCTACATAAACTATTTGAGTAGACCCATAATATAAAGTGAAATAAAGCATGTACACCTCTGTAAGAAGCCTCTTACCCCACCATAGGCCAGTTTCCCAAAGCCAAGGTAAGAGACTGTGTGTTTACTTGGGTCTGAGCAGCTGCGGACTGTGTGAGACACAGGAAAACTTCTGGCTACAGTTGTGACTTACAAATCTAAACTAACCTGTACATAGTTTGCTGCTCACATGTTTCCAGTGAATGTTTTAATCCAATTGAGACATTTTAATGAGTATAATAACAATATTTAATTGTGAATTTAATGAAATAACTATTTAATCTCCAATGAAATGGATGTTTCTCTATTATTACTCATCAGTAACCTGGTTATTTAGCAATATTGATTAAAAATGTATACAAAAATTCCTTCACTTTGAATTTTATATAATTGGAAAAGTACAGTTAGCAAATTTTTAGTATAGAAATGTATTTTAGTAAGCTAACAGGTACAACTTGTACTTCAAATAAAACTATTTTAATACATTGTCATATGTAAGTGTTGTGACTTGAAATGGTAGGCACTCAACATTATTCTACTTATCAGATGGTGATTTTACTAGGAGGGCATTTTGAATTGACAGCTTGAGGGATTTTGAGAGATTGCTCAGTAGTTAAATGCACTTCTTGCTCTTTCAGTGGACCCAATTTCAGTTCCCAGAATCCAAGTCAGGCATTTTAAAATTGCCTGCAACTGCAGTATCAGAGAACTGGACACCCTCCTTTATCCAGTACCTGCACACATGTTACACATAGTCAGAGAGAAAAACAACCTGCACCACACACATATGCATACACACAGTAGAAAAAGGAAAATCTTTAAAAAGATAAGATGAAATAATATTAAGTAAAATCTAAACAGTTAAAACAAATAGAAATGTAGCTAGAGTTTTCCTACCTGGCTCACAGTCAGGACAAATCTGTCACCCACCAGTCCCACAGCCATTCAGACCCAACCAAGTAAACAGAGACTTATATTGCTTACAAACTGTATGGCCGTGGCAGGCTTCTTGCTAACTGTTCTTATAGCTTAAATTTATCCATTTCCATAAATCTATACCTTGCCACGTGGCTTGTTGCTTACCGGCATCTTCACATGCTACTTGTCATGGCGGCAGCTGGCAGTGTCTCCTCTCATCTTCCTGTTCTCTCAATTCTCCTCTCTGTTAGTCCCGCCTATACTTCCTGCCTGGCCACTGGCCAATCAGTGTTTTATTTATTGATGAATCAGAACATTTGACATACAGAACATCCCACAGCATAGAAAGACTGATGATGAAAATGTATTGAGCAAAATATATAGTTTGGATTTTTAGTCTATTGCTGTTATAATTTTTATATAAGAACTACTAATAATTTCATGTTCTTGTTGGCACACAAAGAATGTATTTCTGAATGAATTAAAATTATTTTAACACTCTACATTTTTTATATAGCAGTGTTATATAGCAATTTATATAACGGTTTTAAGTAACAAATGTCAGATGACATGTCTTTAGTGCCATTACTTTACAATTGAATGATATTGACTATTTTTTTCAAGAAAATGTTCTGGAAATTATATTATACTGTTGCTTTCTGAGCCAGTAATCTCACATTTGCAGATTGTCAAACATATGTATTAAAAATTAACAGGCTGCATTAACTAGTAACAAGAATTGAGAAGGAAAATATATGAAAATATGTTGCTTTAATACTTATAGGGAGAAGCATAGCTTTGATTTTGTTTTGATGACTGCTCAACCTAATATTTTTATTCAAATTATTTAGACACATTGTTTCTTTCATATCCATTTAAATGTAAATGGAAAGGGAAATTACGAATAACATTTTACCACTTTGTAAAGAAGGCATTCTCATATGAAAATCTCTAGCTCTCCTCACCTCATATCTAATATACATAGTAAATAAATTGCACAATGTTATGTAGTGAAGGCTTTTGTTAAACAGAATCTTACCAGTGAAGAAGAGTTTCATTGTGAGAGAGACTTTAAGAACCATACATGCAGCAAAATGTACCAAACCCACCATGACTGTTCTTAGTACTCATACAGTGAAAACAAAGGGAAATACAACTGATACTTTTGCACATTTTATTCTATTGAAAGTTTTGTTAAGAGCAATTATCTTGACCCCATCTGAAAGATCGTATATTCCTGATAAATTCTCCTTTCTCCTTCATGGCAATCTCAAAGATCTACATCTACAAATCATATTCAATAAGAGATTAAACAAGAAAGTAAATATTCAGAGAAGCAGTCTCCAGATTTGAAGGAGAGACAGATCAATATATGCCACTTTTTAACAAACATGTAGAAATTTGTGTGAGGCTGTGTAGCCAGTTCTATACACAAATTCATGAAGCCATGCATATACAAGAAGGGGTGCTTCATTGGAAAAGTTTCAAAATAATAATGAAGGACACACAGCCACATTAAGAGTCCTTATGTATCATTGGAAATTTCAGCTGAAAGGTGGCCCTCATGATTGCTAATAGGTGTCCCATTTTCTTTCTCAGCACGGGGACTCCATCTAACACAGAGCAGTACAGGCCCCATGTATGCTGCCACAGTCTCTATGACTTCAAATATTTGTCAGCCTTCATGTTTTTAGAAAGCCTTGTTTCGTTGGTGTTCTCTGTCTCCTCCCCTCTTATAATTTCTCCACCACTGCTTCCACAGTGTGTTGAGACCTAAAATGATCGATTTAATGGAGACACCTCATTTAGTCCTAAGTGTTCCAAGGTCTCTCACTCTCTCCTCATTGCTTGTGGGTCTCTATATTTGTTTCTATATACTGCATCATGAAACTTCTCTGATGGTAGCTAAGTAAGGCACTGATCTATGAGTATAGCAGCATGCCATTAAGAGTCATTTTATCGTTCCTTTAGCAGAACAGTAGAACTTGGTTAACCTCTATGTCTCTGGTCTATCTAGTCTCAGGATCTTGGCCATACAAACAGCATCAGAAATGGGTTCCATCTTGCAGAGTGGGTCTTAAATCCAATCAGACACTAGTTGATTACTACAAGTTTTATGCCACAATTTCACAAGCACATTTTTTTAGGCAGGTCATAACTGTACAATCAATGGATATATAGTAAGGTTGATGTGTTACCTTTTTTTTTTTCCTTTGGTAGCATGTGCTAATTGTGTTCTGTTCAGAAAGTCTTTTCCTGTGCCAAAGAGTTCAAGGCTATTCCCTAATTTCTCTTCTGTCAGGTTCACTGTATCTGGATATATGTTAAGGTCTCTGATCCTTTTGGATTTGAGTTTTGTGCAGGGTGATAAGTATGGATCTGTTTGCATTCTGCTACACATAGCCATCCAGTTGGCTCAACACCATTTACTAAAGATACTGTCATTCCTCCAGTGTGCATTTCTGGCTTCTTTATCAAAACCAGGCATCCATAGATATATTGACTTATGTCTGGGTACTTTGCTCTATTCCATTAATCAATGTTTTAGTTTTTGTGCCAATACCAGGCTGCTTTTATTACTTGAGCTCTGTAGTACAATTTGAGATTGGGAAAGGTAATACCTTCAGCATTTTTTATATTATGCAGGAGTGTTTTAGCTCGCCTGACTTTTTAGTGTTTCCATATAAAACTGAAAATTGTCCTTTCAAGTTCTGTTTAGATTTGATGGGGGATTGCATTGAATCTGTAGATTTCTTTTGGTAGGATGGCCATTTTCACTATATCAATCCTACTTATCCATGCATGGAAGATCTTTCCATCTTCTGATACCTTCTTAAATTTTTATCAATATCTTTAAGGTTTTATTAGTATTGTTATATAAATCCTTCACTTGTTTGGTTATAGTTAGCCCAAAGTATTTTTTGAGACTATAGTGAAATGTATTTTCCCCTTATTCATTTCTCAGGCTATTAGTTATTTGTATATAGGAAGGTTAATAACTGTTTTGTACTTTTAATTATATCCAGCCTCTTTGCTGAAAGTGTTTATGAACTGAAGGATTTTCCTGGTGGAAATTTTAGGGTCTCTTATGCATACTATCATATCTGCAAATTAAGATACTTTCAATTCTTCCATTCTGATTACTATCTATTGTAACTGTAATTCTTGCTTGATAACTGCTTTGTTATATGTAATTTTACTATGTTAAAGTTAAAACCTTTCTTTTTGATTAGACAGAAAAGGGGAAATGCTATGGAATGTTGTTCTGTATGCTGGGAATATGTGTTGCTCTGATTGGTTGATAAATAAAGCTGTTTGGCCAATGGTGAGGCAGAATAAGGTTAGGCAGTAAATTCCAACTAGAGAGAAAGACAGGAAGAAAAAGTGCAGACCAGAAGAGATGCTGCTAGCTGCCTCCAAGAGAAGTAAGATGTAAAGTACCAGTAAGCCACAAGCCACGTGGCAAAGTGTAGACTTATAGAAATGGGTTAATTTAAGATGTAAGAGCAAGCTAGAAAAAAGCCTGAGCCATTAGGCCATATAGTTTGAAAATAATAAAAGCTTCTGTGTGTTTATTTGGGTCTGAGTGGCTTCTGGCCCAGGCGGGACCAGAGAAAACTTTAGCAACATTTGGTGTACCAATGCAGGGCTCTCGAATTTCCATAAGGCCTAAAAGAGTTTTAAAATGGCTTCTAAACACAAAATAATGGAGCCAAAAACAGCTTTCTACTTCATATCTCATGCAGGCCAAGATATAGAGACATCAAGGTACAGAGAGATACCATGGCGTGCGGACTTAAGATACAGTATGTTGGGCTCATGGTGTATGGGCTTGAGTAGAGCACGACAGATTCCTGCTGCCATACACAGAGGTTTCTTCAAGTTGCACAGTGCACTACATGGTAGATTTTTGCTAGTATAGACAAAAAAAAGGAAAGAAATAAAAGGTTTTGTGCTAAAGACTGCTGGAGGGTCGTCAGCTGAGAGCATGAAGTCCAGGGCTGTCTGTAAACATACTGGAGATGGTATGTTTACATATTGGGAAGCTGAGGTGGGTGGAATCAGAAGCCAAGGCTGCCACTTTTTGTACTAGCCACATAGTTTAACAATTTAAAATCTCTCCTGTTCAGAGAAAGATTATAGACTCACAATAAGATAAATTCATATGAAATAAAACAATATTGTTTACAATGTGTATAAAAATGTACATAGGCTTAAAAGAGAAAAGAAAATAAATATAAACAGTTACATGAAGAAATAGTTTTAAAAAATAAAGTCTTGCTGGGCAGTGTTGGCAGTTGCCTTTAATCCCAGCACTCAGGAGGCAGAGACAGGTGAATCTCTGTGAGTTTGAGGCCAGCCTGATCTACAGAGTGACATCCAGGACAGGCACCAAAACTACACAGAGAAACCCTGTCTCAAAAAAATGAAAAATAAAGTCTTTAAAGAGACAGTAAAGGTAATATAAAAAAAATAAGCCACATAAAGATGGATATCACACCATGTCTCAATTATATTGTCTTTGGGATTTTAAACTACAGAGAGACATTTGATAGTAAAAACTTCTGAGATAAATCAATATGTATATTTTAAAGATATCTTGATTTCAAAATTTATGTCTAAGGATATGTTACTTTGGAAAAGAGGTTCTGCTTTTGTTTACACAGAAGATGAGAACCTATGGATTGCTTGCATGCTAATATGGATGCATCAACCAAGACCCCCTGAAAGGTCTCCAATGAAAGCCATGGCCCAAATGATCCAACATCCAAAATAGTTTCAAAGCAACTGGCTGAGACAATGCAGCCTCAAAGACTGCTCCAGTCAGGACTTGACCGTAATTCTTAATTTTCTCAGAATCCCCATTAGATTGCCAGTGCCCTCATCCAGCAGGAAGTAGTATGAGAAGCTACACCAAATTCCCAAAACATTGTTTATGACTGTTTATTTTCATTTAAAGCAGGTTGATTATAAATGCAATCTCTTTCTCAAGAAGAAAATGAGATAGTATATATATGATAGGATGAAAGGGCAGATTAATGAACCTACTTTTAAAGAGCAACAACTTGTTTAAAAATGTTTTACATTGATATGGATTTTAGTTCATGGATACATAACTAATCTATATACTCTAATTTAAGGTATTATGTTTATGTAACTCATTTAAATTATAATGATTAATTAAGAAATATAGATTAGTAGTCTTCTATGATAGTCAAACCTACAGTCATGTTAAGTTTTCTAGGTATACATAAATATAATTCAGTCAGGTAGGTAATCTTCAAACACTTCAAAGACCTACCGAATATGACATTTAAAATATTTTAAAAACATTATTTTCTGGACAATGAGACACATCTGCTCATGGCAGCACCACTTACTTCAAGGAGAATGATGGGCATTAAATAAACTCATTATGGAGTTTGCTTTTTTATGGCAAAAGTTAGAAAGCAGGCAAAAAAGTGTCCTTGTGTCAAATGATTGACAATATGTTGTAAAAACTGGACATGCAGAACACATAGGAAGGTGATCACTGAACTTTGCAAGGCAAAATGGTCCTTCAGGTTTCTGCTTCACAGAAGAGACTACCAGACATTCTACAGGACACAGAGAGAAGTGACTAGGAGATTAGTCCTATAGGCTAAAGATGGACGCCCCAACATTGCAGAAGAACTTTGGATGAATGTCCAGGCAGGCAGCTGTCTCTGTCATTTCCAGAATTTTAGAAGTTGTTTACAAAGCATTTCATGTTTACTTAGGTAATATTATATCCTTCTGAGGTCTTTGATGTAGTTGAAAACTAGATAGTTATAATTTTCTTGGTTATGATAGAAGATAAATTAGATATGAAACTTTAGACTCACAAATATAGGATAGATGAAAGAATGTTTTCTTTAATTTTGCAAAATGCAAATATACTAGATATTGTAACTGTAATTCTTGCTTGATAACTGTTTTGTTATATGTAATTTTACTATGTTAAAGTTAAAACCTTCCTTTTTGATTAGACAGAAAAGGGGAGGTGCTGTGGAATGTCATTCTGTATGTTGTGAATATGTGTTGCTCTGGTTGGTTGATAAATAAAGCTGTTTGGTCAAAGGTGAGGCAGAATAATGTTAGGTGAGACATTACAACTAGAAAGAGAGGAAGGAAAAAGTCAAAGCTGAGAGATGCTGCTTAGCCACCTTTAGAAGAAGCAAGATGTAAAGTACCAGTAAGCCTCAAGCCACATGGCAAAGTGTAGATTTATAAAAATTGGTTAATTTAAGATGTAAGAGCTAGGCAGTGAGAAGTCTGAGCCATTAGGCCATACAGTTTGAAAATAATATAAGCCTCTGTGTTTTTATTTGGGTCTGAGCAGCTGTAGGCCCAGGTGGGAGTAGAGAAAACTCCAGCTACAACTATTTCCTTGATCTCCTTCAGTTGTCTTATTTCTCTAGCTAAGACTTCAAATACTATATTGAATAAGTAAGGAAAAAGTGGACAACCTTGTATTCTCACTGATTTTAGTGGAATTTTTCTCCATTTCAGATTATAGTGGCTGTGGGCTTCCTGTGAAACACATCTACTTTTTGTAAGTAAGACTCTTGTATCTATAGGTTCTCAGGATTTTTATTATGATGGGGTACTGGATTTTGTCAGAGGCATTTTAGAAAAGACCTTTGACTCATAACTGTTTACTTCCACAGTAATGAACCTTTGGATTTGATGATATGAAACAATTAACCTCAAATTTAGCTGTAAGCTTCTGGGTTGCAAGCTTAGCCCATAAGCAGCTGTCTGATGTTCTGGGCTATCAACACTAAGATAACTACTCCTCAGCTACACATAATATCCATTTGTTTTTTAGAGCAAAAGAATCCTCAGGTTTTTGTGATGATGATATTATGATGCATTTTCAACAATGTTTTATAGTGTGTCTTCAGAAGAACTGGGGATTCTAGCTTAGTAACCCCTTCTTCAAATTATTTCCTTCACCTGCACTTCAATTTCCTTTATACTGACAGTGGATGCTTTGATTCCTTCTCTGAAATTGCAAGGAAAAATATTCATGTCACAGAAATATTTTTCAGAAAGCCTAAACCAAGATATCTTCTTAAAAATGATTTTTGAGAGTCACCTCTGCTTATAGAACAGATAATCACACACTGAAAATAAAACTAAAAACAAGATTTGGCCCTAGTTAGTTGTCCTTACTTCTCCCTGAGCTTGGCTGATTCTCATGATCTAACTCCTCAGATTCTATTGGCTGCTACTTTTTCCTTTCTTATTATTACATTCTTACTGACATAGTTTGTAAACTTTCCTTTGCATGTGACATTTTTCTGATATCTTCTTATCTTGCTCCTCTGGGATCCAGAAAGTCCATAAAATTCTAAGGTGTGGAGATTTTTTTTACATTTCAAGATATTATTTTGTCAAATGACCTGAGAAAAGTACTAACATACAAATCATGAGTATATTGATGATTCAATGAAAAAGTCACATGAGCCATGATGTCAAGACAAAACAAAATGTTTAATATTACAAATGAATATTTAAATCAGAATTTTTAATATCAGAACTCCCTCAGTATTGATATTTATTACCTAAATTTAATTTATGATATTGCTTTGTTGGTTTATTGTTGTATTCTTACCTACTTTCTGATAATTGCAGATTTTTAAACCATTCATAAAACAAATACAAAGAAATGACTCAGATGTTAAGAGTGCTTGCTGCCCTTAAAAAGGATCCCAGTTTGTTTCCCAGAACCCACATGGTGGCTTATAATCATGTGTAGCTCTAGTTCTAGGGATTTTCACTACATTTTTGGCCTATGTGTGTGAACACACATGGTTCACATATAATCATGCCTATACATACATACATAATTTAAAAATGTATTAGAAAGTTGTATAGTTCCGTAAAAAAGCCAAACATTTACAGAACCATTTTTTAGATATTGATGCCCATTTTTAAATAATGTATATAAATTAGAAATAGTATTTGAAATAACAATATTATTGCAATATTTGTATGGAGTAATTAAACAACTTTTATGTCACCAATAATTTTGTGTATTAATCAACTTATAGGTGCTAGCTCTATCAATTTGTCTTATAGGCTTCATAAAATTTTCATGAACATATATTATACAGGTGCTCCTGATTACTATGAGAGCAGGAATTACTATAAATATAAAACAATAGAAATATTTGGAAAATATGACAAAATTATTTTATAGTATTAACATGCAGGAGGAAATATGGTGTAATGACTGAGATTTTGGGCTAACAACTTATGTTGACTGTGTTAGAATTCTCATTCCTCTATTTGCCAATTTTTTTGATAATATTGCTTAGCTGAAAATTTAAAACACCTTATGTGTGAAATATATCTCATATTCATATTTCTGTCTATTTTGTATGTAGATGTTGATGTATTGATTCAAATTAAAATTGCAGTTCTACCACAAAATCTCCTAAAGATTTGTGGACTGATTTCCCCTATTTTTAACAGAATGAGACAAAATATCTACATCATGATCTGACATTGAATAATACCTACAAGAATTCACTTGAAAAATTTTGTTCCTCCTTTAATGCTCCTGAGTTGACTATAACTTGGGACATAAGCAATTAGACATGACTTTTATGATTCCTTTATCAACTCTCACCATCATATGCTACCTTTTGCTTGATATAGATGGAAAACTGAAACTCTCAATTTCACTGTCTTTCTGAGGATTCTTCCCTTGTTCCCTGATGGGCTGAAATATTGAGAAGGTGATACTGCAAACTGTGCATTTATTCATGCTTTGGGGTTTTGAGTATTTGTATAAAGGTTGACACAACTACATTGGAAAATCTGTTTTGTGTAAGTTCCACTTCTGGAATTTGAAAAGTCGCCATGAATAGAAGTAAAAAAAAAATCTACTCTGTTAGGAAGTAGAGAAGTGGTAGAGTACTTATTTTTTATACATAAGGAACTGAGTTTAGTCCTTATTACCATAGAAAAGAAAAAAGCAGAACCAAAAAGAAATAAGTTGAGTATAAAAGGTCACACTATGATTTCAAACTAAGAAATTGAGATCTACTGTAAGTGTGGTAAACTATCATGATATAAATCTGAGTACTAGCTTTGAAAATAGTTCATGAGTAAAATACAAACAACATGGAACTGAATGTGTGTCTTAGATTGATGAAGACTACATGTAATGCACAAGAAACTGAGTTTGTATTTAATAGATGTTATTTAAAAAGGGGCATACAAATATCTGTTTTTTATGTAATTCCCACAGTTAGGTTGCAACACACATACATGCACACACACACACACACACACACACACACACACACACACTCTATGTATATATATTTGGATTTATATACATACACACACACACACACATCAGAAATGTGAAGACACACAAAAAGGAGAACCAGTGTTCTTCAGCAATGGGCACACATTTTTAATAAAAGAGAAACAGAAATATTGAGATTTTCTAGAGTGACATGTGATATGTTTTAGTAGCCAACATTAAATACATTTCATCATATTTAGAAAACTATATAATTCAAATATTCATTTAGCAAACCAATTTTTCAGAATATCACATCTTAGCAACAGGTTGTACTCTAGATTATTTGCTCCTTCCTCTTGTTACTGTATAGCTGTTTGAAAACTGTAGCTTCATTGTGATGTCCTGTATCAAAGACTAGTATTGTAAGACAAAAACCTAGACAAAAAGACCAAATTTCAAAGTATGATTTCTATTGTATATATACCAATTTTTCCTTATCATAAAGTAAGTAATTGTAACACAAATCATTATAATCCAAGGAAGATATATAATAACATATAGTATATAAGTATAATAGTATAAATAATACACACACATATTTATTATAATGTATAATAGTGAAATACATACATATATATACTATAATCATTTAAACAACTCTAATAGCCTCATCAAAAAATCCACTTCTAGAAAATAGTAACAGTACAGAGGGATATTAAATACCATGATATAGAAATCATAATCATTGGAAATATTTAATTTCTGAGCAAATATTTTAAAAGAAACATTTTTGAACAGCTCAAATTATAGCATATCTGTCTGTGTTTTCAAGAGAACAAGAATAAATAAACAAGTTTTATCACAAGGTGTTATCTCATATAATTTTGGAAGCTATGACATTCAACAATCTGCCACTTGCAAACTGAACACACTGCTAAGCTGTTGGTGATGGAGTCCAAAAGCCTGAAAACTGGAAGGTCAATGGTGGAGATTCCATTCCAAATCAGAAAATCTGCAACTCAATAGCTCCAAGGGTAGTAAAAGAACAATGTCCTGGGGCAAGAAGTCAGCCAAAACAGGAGAGAATTCAAAGTGCCACAAATATGTTTCTATTAAGGTGTTGAATTGGTTGTATGGTTCTTCTGTACATTTGATAAGGCCATCTGCTGTTCTTGGTCCACTCATTCACATGATACCCTCTTCCAGAAGTACTCTCACAGATGGGCCCAGAAATAATGATTAAAAGATGCTGGCATCCCATGTACAAATAATGTTAAAGCAAAAAATTAGCCACAACATTTCCATTCCTTGTCAACTTCTCTCTATATCTATTCAGGCTAACCTCAAATTTCAAATAAAGGCAATAACAAGCATTAACTAGTATGTTAGAACTGTGATGCATAATGGAACAGTATTATTAGTTGATATTTACTTTTCCCCATGATATATCATGACTTAAATAATGTAATAACCAAGTAATTATTAAAAAAATATATACAATTAAGTCCCATATGATATGATAAGGAAATAGTAAAATGAAGAAAACACGGGTATTTTATGTATATTCAAATCAAGACAAAGATTCATTTAACAAAACTAAGGGCTAAGCAGTTATTATAATTATGATCCTCATTTAAGCAGGTAGCTCCCCCACCATGGTAATATCTGGTATATACAATCATTTTCTTCTACTATCTAGTCTGTATTTCTTTGATATCAGCAATTACCTTAGTTCCTGATGGGTCTGAGTCACTAGGAGTTCAGTTTTGATTGAAATTTTTTTTTCAGGATTCTGCATATTTTAATCTTTAAAGCTGTCCTTTGTACTCTAAACACATTTTTTAATCCATTGTGAATTATCAGACCAGTTACTCCTTGATATTGTAACCAATTACCACAGCTAGGATAGTAACTTCCTTTTCTGCCTGTTATTGTGTAGACACTATAAATCCCAAATAGCCAGGCTAGAGTTTTAGTTTAAATAATGCAGTCATTATTATAGCTCTTGGTAAATCTACTTCTCCATTGGACACTAAGTCTTATGATGTCAAAGAAACATTTGATACCAGCATATGGTATCACAGGAACAGGAAACAGTTTTGCAGACTAATGGGTCCCTAATGGTATTAATGAGTGCTGTAACTCCAGTTTCTAGGCAGAGATTTCTAGTCTAGTGAATCATGTTTAGTATAACAATAAACAATACATTTGATATTGATTGAAGGTTTATATACCATTTTAGATAATATGGACCTATTTCTACAAGGAGCTGAAATATGCATGCCACTATGACAGTATCTTCAAGAAGGCATTTCTCATCTGATCAAGACCACTTCTTCAGAATGGTGAATAACATGGATCCACTGGAAATTTCCTTTTGATGTAAGATGAGCTCCTTATAGTGATACAACACTATGTGGAACATTACAATAATGGATAAAATGTATTTTAAGTCTGTAGATCTTAGTTTTGGCAAAAAACATTACATGCCAAGAAAGGAAATTCTAAACTTACAATTAATAGTTACTTGAGTAAGATCCAAACATTGCCTTTGTATTATTGATGAGATCACTACCATCAACCTGCTGGCTTATAGCTGGCTAATTACCCAATAGAATGGTAGCATATTGAGGACTCTGTGTTGGTCTCTGTAGGTGGCAGATTGGACAAAGTCTGCTCTTGCATAAGTACAGCTCTTCAACTTTGGGTTGATAATTAAATGCTACTAGGTACAGACAGAGTGCTTGAATCAATGAGTCAAAAACCTGAGTTTCATGAAGAATAGCTGAAATTATACGATTATTGTATATGCAGTAAGCATTCAGCCTTAGGCCTGGTGGCAAGCCAAGAACTATTTCTCAAAAACTGAGTGTTTCTGTGGAGAAAGTCAGGGCTTTGCTCCAGAATCCTAAGGAACAGGATTGTGATTCACCTGTATGGGCCTGCCAAGCTTCCAAACAGCATTTCCATCTGTCACGGAAACTTCATGAACTATGAGTCTGCTGGATTATGTGACAAAGCCACTTGGCTAGCAGCCTGGATCTGTGACAGAACATTCCCCTGTTTTGAGCTCCATTGAAAAGTTGTAGTTTCTCAAGTTTCTTTGGTTTTGTACCTCTTCTTTGGTTGCACAAGACACTAAATATATGAATGTAAGCACTTCATCTTTGCAAGTGTATCTGTACATGTTCAACAGCAATTGGTCCTTAAAAATTTCACTCAAGTACAAGATTTTTAAATGTCAGATGGATTAATCACCCTCTGGCTTGTAAGTCTACAGTGGTTGTTACTTATGTTTACTTGCTGTTAATGAATCCAATCAGTATAATGTCATCAATGCAAGGAACCAGTGTGTTACCTTTTGGAAGGCAGAGGGAATTAAATTCCCTGAAAATTAATTATAACATTGAGCTAGAGAGTTGAAATAGCACCAAGCAAAAGAATACAAAAGGTATATTACTGGGAATGCCAGCTGAAAATAGTCTGCTGTAGCTAGAGTTTTCCTGCCTGTCCTACAGTCAGGACAAACCTCTGTCACC
>CABHPR010126352.1:0-14080 GCA_902168415.1 Peromyscus melanophrys | reverse complement strand
AGAGAGAGAGAGAGAGAGAGAGAGAGAGAGAGAGAGAGAGAGAGAGAATACCTCATGGGAGGAAAGTAGAAGAGAGAGAGAGGAAGGAGAGGAATTTTTCCTTAGAATGAAGCTTTTATGTCAGGATGCAGGGTGGCACCAAGGGGTGGGATCTAAAGGGATGGATCAGAATATTAGCATTCCTCCATTTTGATTATTATAAAAAGAGGTGAGTTATGGGAGCAAGTGGGGGAACAAGGGCGCTGAATTCTCGAGCTACTTCAAGCTGACAAGGGGTGAAGTGGGGAGGGGAACTGGGAGTCAGGCATGGCAGAAGATCTCAGGAACGTTCCTTGAAGGAGCTGAGGAGGTAGGTTGCAGGAGTGGTGTTCCAGGAGCTTGGGGGGGAAATGGCACTCCAAATCAGAAGTATAGAAACCATGGCATTTTCTATTTCTTTGGAGGTCAGGTGGGAACAATGAATCTGCAAAATATGCTCGAAAAATAGGTGGGATTAGAAATGGGCTCTGGAGATTGTTAGTTTTCATCAGACCAGATTTATTTCTTTGAGAAAATCAACAAGATAGATAAGCCCTTACCCAAATTAAAAAAAAAAAAAGCAGAGAGAGAGCATCCAAATTAACAAAATCAGAAATGAAAAGGGGGACAGCAACAGACAATGAGAAAATCCAGAGAATCATCAGGTCATACTTCAAAAACCTGTACTCGACAAAATTGGAAAATCTGAAAGAAATGGATGATTTTCTGGATAGGTACCCCATACCAAAGTTAAATCAAGACCAGATAAACTATTTAAATAGACCAATAACCCCTAAGAAAATAGAAATAGTCATTAAAAGTCTCCCAACCAAAAAAAAGCCCAGGACCAGATGGTTTCAGTGCAGAATTCTACCAGATTTTCAAAGAAGAGCTAATACCAATACTCTTCAAATTGTTCCACAAAATAGAAACAGAAGGAACATTACCAAATTTTTTTTTTGTTTTTTTTTTGTTTTTCGAGACAGGGTTTCTCTGTGTAGCTTTGCGCCTTTCCTGGAGCTCACTTGGTAGCCCAGGCTGGCCTCGAACTCACAGAGATCCGCCTGGCTCTGCCTCCCAAGTGCTGGGATTAAAGGCGTGCGCCACCAACGCCCGGCTCCCAAATTCTTTTTATGATGCTACAGCTACCCTGATACCCAAACCACACAAAGATGCAACAAAGAAAGAGAATTACAGACCAATCTTCCTCATGAACATTGATGCAAAAATATTCAATAAAATACTGGCTAACAGAATCCAGGAACACATCAAAAAAATTATCCACCAAGTAGGCTTCATCCCAGTGATGCAAGGGTGGTTCAACATATGAAAGTCTGTCAATGTAATACACCATATAAACAAACTGAAAGAAAAAACCACATGATCATCTCATTGGATGCTGAAAAAGCCTTTGACAAAATCCAACACCCCTTCATGATAAAGGTCTTGGTATATAATAATACCTGAGAAATGGGAGAAGGATGCAAGCAGCTTTTGTGAGTCTTGCAAGAGTAGACAGAGACAGCTGGCAGCCTGGACAGTCACCTAAAGTTTCTCAGCATCACTGGTGCATTCAAATTGGCTACAGGCCTAGAGTATCTGTCAGACCATTTTACTGTCAGCAGTCAAGGCAAGGACAGTTCTTTGCCCAGTAGGCCATTTTGTGCCAAGGTGAAGACAAACTTCCAAACAGAAATGTCTCAGAAGCCCAACATTCTCTTGGGATCAGATGGGTGCTGCCAGGAGCAATCATGTCTCACATCAGCAGAATTCCATGTTATCACCTTGGCTAGCTCAGTTGGTAGAGCATGAGAATCTTAATCTCGGCGTTATGGGTTTGTGCCCCCCATTGGGCGCCAGATGTTAGTGGATTTATTAAGGCAACTTCATGTAGTTAAAAAGGAGGTTTATTTGGGGGGTAACTTACAGCTAGTAAAGGGGTTGGTTACAGGATTCAGGAGAGGTGAGGTGCAGTCCAGCTGGGTTTCCTGGAGAACTCTGCTTGGTCTACCATCCAGGTCCAGGATCACCAGGAACAAAGAGGGCCTGCACATCTGGATCTCGGGTCTTAAGGGCTCCTGTCTCAACCCCACCTCAGGCGCAGGTCATAGGTAGGTGTCACAGTTACTGGAAGCCTCACTTGGGGTAGTACTTCCAGGTCAAAGCTGGAACAGCTACCCACTACAGGGTGGTAAACGTGGCTCCCACCTGGTACCACTGCCATGAAGCTAGGCTCTTAGGGAACTGAGTTGGGTGGAGCCAGCTGCCAGTGTACCATGAGAGACAGACAGAAGGTTACAGATACACAGTAAAGCAGGTTCAGATGGAAAAAAAAATCTCTAAACAGGTTACAATGTATTTAACAATGTGCATAGGCTTAAGAAAAAAAAGAAAAAGCATATAGACAGTCATAAAATAGTTTAAAAATAATAAAGTCTTTAAAGAGGAAAGTAAAGTTGTAATAATAATAAAGAAAGAATAAATGATACAGAGAAGGGATATACACAAGGAGTCTGGATCCTGTATAGTGTTGTACTGACTTTAAATTTTTTGATTGCTGGTAAGCAAACAATAGCTGCTGAGAGACATTGGATTATAAAAACTACAAAATTAACCCAAACCTATATATTTTAAAAATGTCTTAACTTCAAAATGGAAGTCAAAAAATATGTTACATCAGGGAAGAAGTTATGCTTTTGTTTCTACAGAAAATAAAAGGCTATGATTCATTCAAGGTTAAAGAGGATCAGGTTTGATTGGAAGAGACCCCCTGAAAATCCTGGCTACAGGCATAAGGAAATAAACCAAGAAAAACTACAAGACACGTGACATATATTTTATCTGTTCAAATATAAAACAAAAAATCATCTTTGGCTGACGTGTGTACAATGCACAATCCATAGTTATATTAATGAAGATATGTATGTTACCTTTGAAAGTTTGTGTTTTCAAAGCAAGGGGGCCAGACACCAATGAAAATGGGTGATTCAGGTGATCCAGTCTCTGGATCTGTTGCACTTTCCTCGAGTTTTGTATCTAGAACAGCTTCAAGGCTACTGGCTGAGATGATCCAACTTCACATACTATTCTAGCCAGGACTTGACCATTATCTTAATTTTCTCAGGGTCCACCAAAGATGTCTGCACCCCAGACAACAGGAAGCAATCTAGAGAACATGATGTGCACATTCCCAAGAGGTGGGGTGGATGACTTTTGGTCATTCAATGGGTTATAGACGTTTGTCATCATTCAGAGGGGTTGATTACAAGTTGTTATTGGTCGTTTTCAGGAAAAAAGCAAATGAGTTAGATTCAGAGATCTCTTTCTGAAGGAAACAAGTGGGGTGTAATATAAAAATTATGAGATAAAAGGGTAGATTGTTGAGTTTCCTTTTGAATAACTGCTAGTCTCAAATATTTTACATTGGTATGGATTTTGGTATATTGATACAAATTTAAGATTATTTTTGTTATACTGTATATATGTTTCTATTCTTGTCTAAGGTATTGTACCTATGCAGCTCTTTTTAAAAAGGTTATGCAGTGTTTTGGTTTTTGAAATCTATTTAGGATAATAAATACAGGTTAATAGTCACCTATCACAATCAAACTTGTAATCATCTTAGGTATGTTTTCAAGGTCAAACAGAGATATATTTTAGACAGGTGGTCTTCAAACACTTCAGAGATCTACATAATATGGCATTTAAGATGTTTTAATAATATAAGGCTTTTTATGACAATGAGACCAATCTACTTCAAAGATGATGGGCACTGAAGAAACTCCATATGGAATTTGCTTTCTTTGTGGCAAAAGTTAGCCACTGGGCAAGAAATTGTCCTTGCCTCAACTGCTGACAGTATGCTGCCCAAATTGGACAAGCAGGACACAAAGGAAAGCATCTGCCAAACTTTTCCAAAACAAGATGGGAGAGTCCTTCAAAACTCTTGCTTCACAGAAAAGTCTGTCAGGCTGAAGATGGATGTCCCAATGTTGCAGAGGAAACTTGGGTGACTGTCCAGGCAGCCAGCTGTTTCTATCATTTCTTATAGTTTTTGAAGTGGAATTGCACTGCACTTCCTGTTTACTTAGGTAATAGTATATCCTTCTGGGGTCTTTGATGGTGTTGAAATTAGATAGTTATAGTTAGAGTTTTCCTTAGTTATGATAGAAGATAAATTAGGTACAGAACTTTGAACTCACCAAGATAGAATAAATAATGGAATATTTTCTCCAAAATTGCAAAATAGAAGTGGACTGGACATTGTGAATATAATTCTTACCTGATAATTGTTCTTATTATATATAGTTTTACTGTGTTAGAGTTAAACCCTTTCCTTTTTATTTAGACAAAAAGGGGGAAATGTGGAATAATCTCTTTGTACACCGTGAAGATGTGTCTTTGCCAAGTCAACTTCTTATTGGTTTAATAAAAAGCTAAATGGCCATTAGCTAGGCAGGAGGTATAGGTGGAACAATCAGAAACAGAGGATGCTAGGAAGAAGAAAGACAGGGTCTCCAGGAGACACAGATGGAGCAAGACATGCTGGAGGACAGGTAAAGCCACAAGCCACATGGCAATATACAGATTGATAAAAATGGGTTAATTTAAGTTGTAAGAGCTAGTTAGTAACAAGCCTAAGCTATCAGCTGAGCTTTTGTAGTTAATAATAAGTTTCTGTGTCATTATTGGGGAGCTGGCAGTCAGGATGAAAAGGACCCAGTGAAAAGGTCCGACTGAAGTCTGCTATAATTTGCCTATAGGGGCCTGACAAAGGCTCCAAACAGCATGCCTATCTGCCACTGACACCTCAAGTACCATCATGTCTGCTGGATCATATGGTCCAATGGTAGGGTGACCTGCACAGCAGCCTGGACCTGTTGAAGAGCCTTCTCCTGTTCCAGGCTCCACACAAAGTTAGTAGCTTTCCAAATCACTTGTTATACGGGTGGGGGTAACACACCTAAGTGAGGAATGTGTTGTCTCCAGAATCCAAATAGGCCCACTAAACATTGTGCTTCTTTCTTGGTGGTGGGAGGGGCCAGGTACAATAACTTATCCATTTTAGAAGGAATATCTCTGTATGCCCCACATCACTGGACCCATAAGAATTTCACTGAGGTAGAAGTTCCTTGAATTTTGTTTGGATTTATTCCCCATATTCTGATGTGCATGTGTGTAATTAATGAGTTGAGAGTGATTGCTACCTGCTCATTTGGTACAGTCAGCATAATGCCATCAATATAGTGCACCAATGTGTTATTTTGTGGAAGAGACGGATGATCGAGATCCCTTCTTACTAAGTTATGACACAGGGCAGGAGAGTTAATATATTCTTGAGACAAAATTGTAAAGGTATACTGCTGGCTTTTCCAACTGAAAGCAAATTGCTTCTGATGGTCCTTATGGACAGGTACTAAGAAAAAGCGTTTGCTTTTTTAGCTTCATACCATGTACCAGGAGATATGTTAATCTGCTCACGTAAGGATACCATGTCTGGTACAGCACCTGCAATTGGAGTCACTACCTGATTGAGTTTTTGATCATCAACTGTCATTCTCTACAATCCATCTGTCTTCTGCACTGGCCAGATACAGGAGTTAAAGGGAGATATGGTGGGAACCTCCACCTCCGCATCTTTTAAGTCCTTGATGGTGGCACTAATTTCTGCACTTCATCCAGGGATACAATACTGGTTTTGATTCACTATTTTCTATGGCAGAGGCAACTCTAAAAGCTTCCATTTAACCTTTCCAACCATAATAGCCCTCACTCCACAGGTCAGGGAACCAGTGTAAGAATTCTGCCAACTTCTAAGTATATTTATTCCAATCACACTTTCTGGGACTGGGGAAATAACCACAGGATGAGTTCAGGGACCCACTGGACCCACTGTGAGTCAGACATCAGCCAAAATTCTGTAATCACCTGACTTCCATAAGCACCTACTTTAACTGGAGGGCCATGATGTTTCTTGAGATTTCTATGAATTAGTGTCAATTGAGAACCAGTATCCAACAGACCCTGGAACATCTGATTGTTTCCTTTCCCCATATGTATAGTTACCCTTGTAAAAGGCCATAGGTCTCTCTGGGGAAGAAGTGTAGAAAGGCTAACAGTAAAGTTTTTAGGTGTTTTTATCAAGGTCCTTTCTCAGGGAAACCTGGCCATCCCTTCATTCAAGGGGTTCTGGGTTTGCATACTGGTTCAATTCTGGAAATTGATCCACGGGCCAAGATTCCCTCTTGCCTTGATCCAATGTACCTCTTCTTTCATTTGTTTAAGAATTTTTTTTTAATACAGATCAAACTAAAAGTCAGTGTCTTAGTTAAGCTTTCTATTGATGTGAAGGGACACCATGACCACAGCAACTCTTATAAAGAAAATGTTTAATTGGGGTGGCTCTCTTTCAGAGGTCAGTCCATTATCATCATGATGGGGAGCATGACAGTATGCAGGCAGACATGGTGTTGGTGCTGAGAATGCTACATCTTGCAGGCAACAGGAAGTTGATTGACTGTCACACTGAGAGAAGCTTGAGAAAAAGAGACCTCAAAGCCTGCCCCCACCATGGCACACTTCCTCTAACAAGGCCACACCACCTAATAGTGCCACTCCCTTTGGGGGCCATTCTCTCCAACCACGATAGTCAGCTTCTTATCTATCTCATGCCTGGAACACCAAGGTCCCATATGTGTCATGCCACCATAAAATTTACTTTGCCTGTACTGACCATTACAGGTCAAGCCGTTATAGACATTGCTTTGTCTCTACTGCCCATTATGATAACTATGAACACCTTGTCTTTGGTGATTCAGTGCTGCTGTCTGGCCCTTGCTACACCAGGGCCCAGTTAAACCCATTTCCTTTAATTCATTAAACTGAGCAGCAGCATCTCCAACCCTAATGGTCTGGTACAAGGAAGAAGGCAACAACAAAGCTCTTCAAAAGTGCTAGTATTCCTCTCACCATTTTGCATCGATAGGATTACTGAAGAGCATATCTTCTGGGCCTTCCCATTGTGGAGGATTAGGTTTACACAGTGTAACCACTCCAGCATTGACATTTCTCTCAGCCTTAAATCCCTTTATCAGGTCAGCTTTTGACAAATGATTCAGTCAACCATTCTGATAAGCTTTTTGGACACATTTTTTAAACTATGTGAATTTCCATATTAAACCTAGAATCCCCACTCAGAAGGCCCATATAAATAAACTCAGCCTGATCCAGTTTTATGTTTCTCCCACCATTATCCCACACCCTTAAAATCCATTCTCACATATATTCTCCAGACTTCTGCTTGAATGAATTAGCAAAATCATTAAGCTCCTTAGTAGTGTAGGGCACCTCCTCATGGACTATACTTTCCACATCCCCTCTAGGAGCCTGCCCAGCCTTAAGTCTGCTTATAGGTCTAGAGGCAACTATTGGTGGGCCCTGAGGGACAGTAGTAGTGTCTTGCCTGGCATTTTCTCCAGAGAAAGCCACTTCTGGTTGAGCAGACAAGGAAGGATTAATTATCTCAGTCAAAGGTGGAAAAGGAAATATTCCATGTGGTGGGGGTGTGAGTATGTAATTTTCTATGGAGGGTAGAGAGGCTACTTCCTCATGTGAGATAAACCCTTGAGAATCTGAATGTTGAAAGTTCTAAGATTCAATGGGGTCCTTCCACATATCACCATCCAAGTTATAGGATCCCATTCTTTACCAGTTAATACCTTTACTTTAACTGTCGAGCCCCTCTGAGGCTGGGACTTGGATTTTCACTGTAATTCAGCCAAACTTATAATGAGGGCTTTAGTCTGATTTTCCACAATTCAAGCTCTGTGATTGCTGAAGAGAAGATTCTCTTCCAGGGTACACTTAGAAACCTTTAGACTATTTATGTGCATCTGGAGCTGGTCATTTATATCACTGAGTTCATTGTTGTCCTTCACTGTATTCTGAGATGCTAGAAGTTGGTTAATTTTATAACAGAGGTCATTCCTTTCCTTTGTCAATTTATCCAGAGAAGCTAGGAACAACTGACCATCATCATAATTTTCCTTATTTTTCCACAAACTGTCAAAAGTTAACAGAGTTACCATTGTCACCCACAATGGCGAATCAGGCTAATCGAATGCATTTGTCTTTAAGTTTGTAAAATAGTTTACACAATAAGCTTTTCATAATTTCCAAACTTCCAGGAGAGGCTTTGGTAACTATAGGCAATGGCAAATTGAAAAGCCTATTCCAGATACTTAAAAGATTCATCCTTATATTTCAGTTGCTCTAAAACTACTTCTGGTTCCAAAATATGTATTAATCAGGGTTCTCTAGAGTAATAGAATTTATAGAATTAATCTCTTTCTGTATATAGAAAAGGGATTTATTAAAATGACTTACAGTCTGTGGTCCAGCTAATCCAACAATGACCGGCTATGAATGGGAAGTTGAAGAATCTTGTAGTTGTTCAGTTCATGAGACTGGATGTCTCAGCTGGTCTTCAGTATATTCCAGAATCCTGAAGAAGTAGGCTCTAATGCCAGTAAAGGAATGGATTTGCTAGGGAGGCAAAAAGCAAACAGAAAAAGAGTAAAGACTTCCTTTTTCCATGTCCTTGTATAGGCTTCCAGCATTAAGAATGGCCCAGATTAGAGGTGAGTTTTCCTTTACAGGTGTGCCCTCCATTTTAGAGTCTCAGTTAATTCCAGATATAGTCAAGTTGGCAAGCAAGAATAGCCACCACACCCTCTACCTCTTCTGATCATGTACAAGCTTTTTTCTTCCTGTCTTCTCTTGGCAATACAAAGTATCATCTATTTCCATAGCATTTGCATTATATTGGGAATAAGGAACCCAAAGATGACTTAAAGGACAGGGTGGATGTGGGCAGGTCATATACGAATACAAAAAAAATAATTTTTTACATTTACATATTGATTTTGCATGTGAATGTGTGTTCATGTAGACATACATGTGCCAGGACAAACATGTGGAGTTCAGAAGACAACTTTCTGGAGTCAGTTTTCTCCTTCCACCATGTGAGTTCCTAGGATTGAGCTCAGGTGGGCAGATGTGGTGGTAAGTGTCTTTACCCTCTAAGCTATCTCACTAGCCACTATGCAATTTTATATAAGAGACTTGCTCAGGTCCACAGCTCTCTTTTGGCATGTAACCCTATAAAAAAGCCTTCTGTAAAGTGTAACTTTCTGTACAGTGAGGTCCATTTCATTGACTAATTTCTAAGCTTAGCGGGAACATAGCACCACAACCTTTATAACCTTTTCACTAGAGGCCAGAGACCATAAAGCATGTGACAGTTCAAAGGTTTTCCTTACAGTTATTTGTCACTGCTCACTCTACTCAGGGGAAGAAAACACAGGTGAGCATTTACATTTGGGGCCATGGTCACTTTTCTGGACAGGGACAAGTGCAACACTGAAATGGCCAAGTATGCCTGCTTCTAAGATAAGTTTGCTCTAGGCCAATGAGATTAGAGATCTGGAACCTTCTTTGCACTACCAAATTGCTCAGAGTCATTTTATTTATATGGCCCAATTTTATAACATGCAGACTTCCTACCACAGAGTAACAGTACATACACAATGACTAGCCAACATGAGTTTATACGCATAATTGTTCCATGGTAGTAATTTGAGCCATGAAAAATGGCTTTTGTTTGATCAGCTTTATCTACAATATTGTTCAATTTCATTTAATTAGAGGTTTTCTTTGGAGGAACTGGAACTCAAGAGCACATTACTTATTGGAAGACAGGCAACTGGACTGAAAGAAGTGTGAGAGGGAGTTCTCAGTGCTGTAACTAGGTGTGGGCACTGTAGCTGACTCCTTCCTCCAACAGAGGAGCAGATGCTTGGCTGGAGCGTGGAGGAAAAAACACCAGGCTAGGGGCAACATCATCATTTTCCCTAATGTTTCACAAAGTTGCAAAGTGAAAGCACATTATTGTAGAAAAATGCAAAAACAGTCATGCCTCCATCAGAGCTGGGAAACATCACCCACATGCACATGCAAAGGAACACTTTAACCTGCTGAGTTTGGGCAAATGCTGAGTTTTCACCCTACCCCTACTCCCTTGTTTTTTCTGGCAGTTATTTTCCCAGACTAGAAAGGTTTGAATTTTCTTGTGTCCTCCTCTCACGCTCTGCATGGTTATTACATGACTCAAATAAAAGCAGTAACCAAACCAAATCAAACAAAGCCCTAGGAGCTCTGACAGGACATGTACACACTGGCTGGCTAAGAAATGAATGTAACCTTTTAATCTGTTAAGGAATGGGTTCTAAGTTGATGCATGAAGATCACAACTTGAGTGGTCAGCCTCTGGTTTTCTGATTTAGCATCATGTAAAATTGTGATTTATGCACATATTTATTGCAGCACAGCCATAGGGAATTTTATTGGATTTGATTTAGTTAAAGGGCACTGGACAAAGGAATTCTTTGAATTTTATATCTTGTTTTAGCAACCAACATGTTAAAAAAGACCACATAGAAACCAAAGAGTCTTTAATTCTGTGGCAATATATCTATCCATTTCTCCTCTCATCCAATTCTTCTCTGCACTGTTTCTGAAGATTGACTGTTCTCTGGTTTTGAATTTTAAATGAAAACCACCAACACATGACTATATTAGTGATCCTGGTTTGCTTTGGAAAATCTCATTTTATTTGAATCCAGTCCCACAGAATATACTAAAACAGCATTTTTAGACTTAGGCAACCTAATGTTCTTTACTTGTCTGCTGATCATCACCTGATCAGTGTAGCATTTGTTATACTGGTTTATCACTAGTACATGTAGCAGTCAGAGTAGACACTCAAAGTTTTGTTACAGGGAGCCCACCAGAGATGACCACTCAGACAGTTTACAGCCAATTGAAAGTATTTATTCCAGCCAGTTGGGACTACACTCAGGTATTCAGGGAACCAAGGGTGGCACCCAGTGTCTAGAGCATGGGGTTTTTGAAGGAAAAAAAAAACCTCACTTGACAGCTGTGCCACTGGGGTGGGGGTGGAGGGACTTGACGCAAACAAGAGGTTTCACAGAAGCTAAGTGGTTAACTGGGAATTCCACACAAGCAGGAAGTTTATCAGAAGCTAAGATAAGCTAACTAGGACATCTTGACTTCAGGTTCTCAGAATGAAGTTGGGTAATTTTCCATGGGGCTTCTCATTAAGGAGATAAAATTCTAGTCAAGCCTAAAAAGGAATCAGCAAGAATACACAATGGAGGAATCTCTGCCTTGTCACAGTTTCAAGTAACTAACCCATCTCTTCCATAAAAATGTTGTATCTGCAAGTTCTTCAAAATTTGTCAGGGGAGTTAAGAGTATATTCAAGAAATTGTAATAGGAGCTGATAAATAGCAGGTGCTCACTAAATTGTTATTATATTCAACTTAAAAGAAGGAGCCCACGGGCTGGAGAGATGGCTCAGCGGTTAAGAGCACTGGCTGTTCTTCCAGAGGTCATGAGTTCAATTCCCAGCAACCACATGGTGGCTCACAACCATCAGTAATGAGATCTGGCGCCCTCTTCTGGCCTACAGACAAATGTGCAGGCAGAACATTGTATACATAATAAATAAATAAATCTTAAAAAAAAAAGGAGCCCACTATTTTAAAGCTTTCACTTTGTGATAAAACATGGAAAACCAAAATCCTGCCAGATTAGTTTTTGTTTGTTAGCTTGTTTTATGCATTTTCTTCCTTCCTTCCTTCCTTCCTTCCTTCCTTCCTTCCTTCCTTCCTTCTTTCCTTTCTTTTATGGCTTTTAGGTTTTTATGGCTTGCTTTTCATCTCTCCCCCCTTTTATTGTAAACAGATTATTTTCTCATACAATATATCCTGATTATAGTTTCCCCTCCATTTACTTTTCCCAGCTCTTTCCCGCCTCCCCTCCACTCCAGATCTACTCCCATTCTGTCTCTACTAGAAAAGAACAGGCTTCTAAGAGATAACAACCAAACATTACAAAATAAATATGATAAGATGGAGCAAAAACTATAATATTGAAGTTGGACATGGCATCCCAACAGAAGGAAAAGAGTCCCAAAAGCAGGCACAGGAGTCAGAGACCCACTCTTTCTCACAGTCAGGAGACCCATAAAAATACTAATCTAAAGGTTATGATATATACACAGAAGAGCTGGTATAGGCCTTGTCCAAACTCAGGGAATGAAATTTTCCCACCCTGAAAATCTTCACCCTGGAAAAACTCCATTCCTAAGAAGCCCTATATAAGCTCTATTCTGTTCAGTTGGGAGCTGCCTTTTTCCACACTGGCAGAGGCAGCCACTCTCCTGGATTCCTTCCTCCCAATAAATCCCTTGAATGAGTTTTGGGTGAAGAACTTCTTTGGAAGGAGTGGAGTGGGGGCAGAGAAGTAACAATTTTCTCTGGAACAGGAGCAAACTGCTACATTTCTGCAGATGTTTCCCCTAAGCAGAGTGGAGCAGAGAAGTAACAGATATCTCTGAGGGGAACTCTCTTAGCAGAATAGAGCAGAGCTGAGCTGTAACTGCTCTCTAGGAGAGGAGCAGGATTGTTACATTCCTGCAGGGAAACCACCCCTGTAGATGTAACCAACCGTCTTATAAATAAGAAACACAGAACCAATGCAAAGAAGAAAGCCAAGAAGTCAGAGCTAAGAGCTAAAACCTTACCCTTCCTCCTGCAGTGGTCCTACCTCTCTGAAGGAACCGGTACTTCCTGTGTTAAAGTCTTTATATAGTCTCTGTTCTGCCTTCTCATTGGTTGTAAACCCAACCACAGGACTGCCTCATCACGGCCTGTCTGTATAGACCTCCAGGTGTTCTATGGTTGGTATTGAGATTAAAGGCATGTGTATCCAATGCTGGCTGTATCCCTGAACACACAGAGACTTACCTAGTCTGTCTACCAAGTGCTGTGATCACAAGCGTACACCACCACTGCCCTGCTTTCCTATGGCTTGCTAATAGCTCTGACCCCCAGGCAACTTTATTTATTAACATACAATTAACATTTAATTACAAAAGAAAATATCACCATATTTCCCCTTTTCAATTTTAATAAAAAGAAAAAAGGAAAACGCTTATAACTAACATAAGAAAAACTATATACAGAAGTACAATAACTATATACAATATATACAAGTAATAAATAACTAAACAATGTCTAGTCTATTTGTATTTAACAAATTCAGAGAAAATAATTCTATTATCTATCCTATTGTATCTAATTCACTTTCTATCCTAATTAATCTTCAACTATAACTAAATAATCTTCAACTCCTTCAGAGACCCAAGAAGGAAATAATATTAGCTAACAAAAATAAAAACAGGAAGTACATGCAAGCAACTTCCAAAAAATTGTGAGTTGACAGAAACAGCCAGCTGCCTGGACAGTCATCTGAGGTTTCTCCGCAGTGTTGGGGCATCATCTTCAGCCTATAGGCTTAGCGTATCTGACAGACTCATTTGTGAAGTAGGATATACACAAAGTCAACAGTTCGACCTCACATTGGGTGAGAGCAGTCCATGTACCAGAAATACCTGAATTCCACTAGTGTCATGTCATGATTCAGGATTTTAAATTCTGGAAATTGTTGATGTTTTTTGAATTCATTCTTCTTGGCTATGTGTGTATGTGGCTTCATCTCAGCATCCCGTTCTTCTTCACATCCTTCTATTAATTGCCATTCTACTATTGAGAGGCGTGAGTTTAGTTACTCTTCAAGAATAACTGTTTCAGTTGCTGTTCCATTGCACATCAGAAGCCATCGGCTCACTGCCTGTTCAGCTGCCTTTGAAGAAAAGGGCACTGTACCTTTTCCAGATGGCAAAGGCCACTTCAGGGATGGTGCCATATTGTCCTGGCCTCAGAAGATGCCTTTTGATAAAGCCATAACCACACTTGTTTTGGCAAGAATCAGTAGTCCTTTGTTTCATGTCCTGTCTGTCCTGTTTGTCAGCAGTTGATTTGAAAATACTTTGTTGTCTGGTGGCTAACTTTTGCCACAATGAAAGTTACCTCCAGTTGCAGTTTTTTTCAATGCCCATATTTTCTCTGAAGTAGAT